>PVLC010042369.1:0-13098 GCA_004027655.1 Graphiurus murinus
CAGAGAAAACTGAAATGACTAAAACCACGAATTAAGAGAGAATGTTTATTCTGCCTACAGAAATAGAGTAAAAAGGCATATTATAAACAATTGTGGGCCAAAAATATATTGAATAACCTAGGTAAAATGAAAAAGTTCTTTAAATACACCAACTATCAAAACTCACGAAAAGACAAGCTGAATAGATTGATACAAAGTAAAGGAATTGAATTAGTGAGTGAAAAATTTATCCTGCAGAAAAACTCAGGCCCACTGGTGAAGTTTACCAAAACTGTAAAGAGAAATGAATGCCAATACTTTTAAGTCCCCTCCAAAGAATAAATAGAAGAAAAAGCATCCCAACTCCTTCTATGAGGCTAGGATAAAACCCTAATATCCAAAGAAGACAAAGATACTATAGAAAGAGTCCTGCAGACCTTCGTCACTTTTTTTTTTTTTTTTTTTTTTTTTTTGGTACTGGGGATTGAACTCAGGGGCATTCTACCTCCGAGCTACACCCCCAGCCCTATTTTTTATTCTTTATTTTGAAACCGAGTTTCACTAAGTTGCGGAGTGCCTCACTAGGTAGCTGAGGCTGGCCGTGAACCCGGATCCTCCGGTCTCAGCCTCCTGAATGCTGGGATTACAAGCGTGCGCCACCACGCCCAGCCCTTCGTCACTTCTGAATATAAATGCAAAGGTCCTCAGAAGATTCCAGCAAACTCTCTGAGTATCATTGTGATGCGTGGTTGCAGTGCACCAATAAAAGTATATTTAAAAAGGAAGAATCTGGCTAGGGATGTAGCTCAGTCGTAGAGTGCTTGCCTGGCATGCACAAGGCCCTTTGTTCCATCCCCAGCACCACAAATAAATAGATAAATAAATCCAAAGAACCAAATTCAACAACCTATAACAGGAATTTTAAATCATGCATGGCATATATAAACAAATCAATGTAATATATAACAACAGCATAAATGGTAAAGTCACACAATCATCTCAACAGATTCAGGAAAAGAACTTGACCAAAACAAAGATCTTTTCAAGACATCTCCCTCCCCTCAAAAAGTCTAGGAATAACATAGATGTGAACCATCTCAACTTTGTAAAGAGCAGCTATGAAAAACAGTAGCTAGGATCATACTAAATGGTGAGAGTCAGATAAGCTGCTGACAAATTTCTAACCTAGAAAAATGATGAACGATTATAAATGTTGTTTTCTGTTTATTTGTTTCTTTCTTTGCTGTGTTCTGTTTTGTTGTTGTTGTTGTTTGTTTTTGTAGTCCTGGAGATTGAACCCAGCAGTGCTTTACCTCTGAGCTGAATTCCCAGCCCTTTCTATTTTATTTTTTATTTTGAGACAAGGTCTTGCTAACTTGCCCAGGCTGGCCTGAGCTTGGGTCCTCCTGCCTCCCGTCTTCTGAGTAGCTGGTATTACAGGTACATACCACTCCACCCGCTAACGTTTTGGTTCTGATATGTGAAATTTGGGCTAATTTGTTTCATAGTAATAAATGCAAAAAGATGCTAATGATAACAATATAAAATGGTGGGAAGGAGGAGGAGGAGGAGGAGGAGGAGGAGGAAGAGGAGGAGGAGGAGAAGTGGTCTTTGTGAAGCTGTCACTGCATGTGGACTGGGCAATGTATCAGTGAGCAGTGGGGCATGGTCTCTAAGCCAGTCGGGCTCCTAGCCAGGACTCCAGGCTGAGAGATGAGAGCGGAGGTTGGAGCTTGGTCCCTGAGGTTGGCCCATGCCCAGGGCATCAGAGGACCCCAACACGGGGTCAGGTCTCTGCATATATATGCCTCCTGATGGCAGAATAAGTCCTTTATGGTGCTAAGCCTACCTCAAGAGCACAAACAGCCCCAGCTGTGGGCAAGCTGACATAGGAGAGAGGCCTCGGACCCAGCCCCCAGATACTGAAAAGCGAGCATAACCCAAAGCAGAACCTGATCTTGAGAAAATACCCCCATCAATCCCAGAGCAGGTGCCTCAGCCTCCAACAGTTAAAGCCACAAACAGCCCCAGTCTAGAGTCCCTGCTTCTCCCAGAAACTGCTGCAGCAGCACCTTGCTGGACTTGGGTTCCTAAGGGTCTCTGGGTGTCTACCTTCCCTGTGGACAGACAGCTGGCTACTCTTCCAGAACCACTGCCAGCCACATGTCCCCGTGTCACCTGAGCCAGACTCACACACCTCTTCAGTCCTCTCCAAAGGGCAATGCATCCTCCGAGCGAGACATCTGGCCTCTCACTTGTGGAGGGTTTATCCTCGTTGAGTAAGGATGTAGTGACGGGAGCCAAGGGCTGCTAAAGACGGAAATGCCAATCTAGATCTACTTTACCTTCATTCACATGTGAAAACAGACAAACCCCTGCTAAACAGACAACTAAAGTGAGATTTAGGCTCCTAGCCAGGACTTGAGCAAACACAGATTAAAAAAAAAAAATTAAAAATCCAGCTGTGATAATTCATGCAACTACACAAATACAAATCTTGAAGGATCAGACAATGAGGCAGACTAGATATTCTCTGGGATCATCCTGGCCCAAAAAAAGGCTAGATTTGATGACAGCCATGGGTAAACACAAAAGTAATGGAAATAAACACATTCCTTCTTTTACATGACTTTTAAAAACATGCTTTTGAGAGCTAGGGGTGTAGCTTATCAGTAGAGTGCTTGCTTAGTTTGGGCCAGATCCTGGGTTTGCTCCCCAACACCACAAATAAATAATAACAACAAAACACTATCTTTCAGCAAGCCATCAGTGCTGGGAATTCTAAACACACTTCATAAACAACAAATAAATCTAATTCTAGAGATATTGGAAGTAAAGGAGAAACAGAAAAGGATAACCTCTGTAATGGTGGACAAGGTCATGGTCAGGCTGGTCGCCGGATTTCCATGACCTAAAACAAATATTAGTAACACTCTTCTTTCTGTTGCTTAGGAAGTAATCATCTTATATGTTTTTATTTGGGGGGGGGGAGGGGGTTCAGATCCTAACATATTAATGTCTCCAAACAAAAGTCAATTTAATGTTATAAACTTTAAAATCAGAAAGTATCCAAAATGTTCAATGGCTCCATCTTCAGGATAAATGGGAAAAAGCTCTTTCTTTTCTTCTTGATTTGAGCCCTGGAGATGCAGGAGGTATTTTCCAGTCCCGAATTAGATAGATGTACTGCGTGGTCTCTAATCCCCATGGCGCCCGCAATCAGAGCTTCGTAGTCCCCTGGGCCTGTGTGTCCTGTGTCCCCAACGAGTCTGACGTCTCCAGAACCAGTTACGTGTGTAATTCAAACCCTCACGATCTCCAGAACACCAACGAGCAAAGCGCTGCTTCCTCTCCAAGGGCGTCTGTCAAATCCGTTCACAGATGTTCTCTCCAGCATCTTTATATCTTACAGGGGCGACAGGGAGAGGGACAGGCCTTGTTTCCCTCTTTCCGTCAAATGAAAAGCAGGATCGGCGTCCATTTTTCCTACACTCTCTTATAAGGCAGTCATTGGGTAAGATATACATTTGTTATGGATCCAAGTGAAGATTATTAAGCAGTTGTACTCGTGTGGTATTTACCTCACTAACATGTAGGGGGAGCGAAGAAGGGGGAGCGGAGGCAGGGTTAAGGAAGGAAATATACCATGTGTTGTGGGCACGTGTGTGTACGTCATTTTGAACCTATGATGAGTGATTATATTTGTACCAATAAAAGTATAAAAATAAGATGAAAAACATACAGACTATCCCCGCTGCCTCCAAAACCACAAACCAATATACAGTCCAGTACAAAAGAAGCCAGCGAGAAATGGGCTGGGAATTACGTAAGCAAACTGATACTGAGTGCAGACCATGGTGGCACAAAAATATTGGGTAGTAAGCGAATGGAGAAGAGACCCAGACCGAGACAGGGCAGAAAAATGAAACCCTGTCTGGTTTCAGCTGTCTAATGGGTTGAGGAGGGCAGGGGAGGCAGCCAACCACAGAGAAGAAAACAAGAAACAAGATCTGGTCACCTCCTTTTATAACTAAGAAGAAGGAAACCCCTACTTGCTAAGATCACCAGAGAACCTAAAATTGGTATTCCTCAGTTATTTCAGCCATCGTGTTATTTTTAGCTACTGAAACAAATATCTTAGGTGCAGAGACAAGTGGACACAATTTCTCTCTAGAAAGTTACCACCATTTACTGAGTGCAAATCCCAAAGACACGTTGACCCATGTATGCTGGGCACTGGGGAACCATGACAAAGAAAATCAGTATGTCGCCTGGTCGCCTGGGCTACTGACCGACCCAGGCTGCCTGGGTGCTTGCGGGGAACAACTTGGGCTAAAAGCAGGCTTTTCCTGGGCAAGAACACATGAGCCCAATAGACATCGAACACTATCTCCTTTTTGTTAAAAAAAAAAAAAAAAAAAAAAAAAAACTAAATATACGTTTATCTGGTTTTCACTTGTAATCAATGCAACATCTCGGGCAGACTGACAAAGAAAATTTCCTAAGAGTTTTTGAGTAACGACAATCATTGTAATTATAATAATTGTTACTGTGGCTATCATGTATTGAGCTCTGACCCTGTATTAGGCACTTGGCTTTCGGTTTACAGCTCTGTTATCCTTTAATCTCTGTGAAGACTGAGGTGAGGTGCCATGTTCACCCCCTTTTACAGCTGGGGAAATGGAGGCACACAGCGTTTAACCAAATTACGCAGGTGCCTGGATTCGCTGGGCGCTAGGATTAGAGCCAGGCTCTCTAATTTCAGAAGTTTAGGCTCTCATGATGTAACCAGGTATTCTCCAGGCTGGCTGTTCGGCCAACTCACTTAGAAAGTTGTAGATGATACATCACCACCTGGGGCCCTGTTATGGTTAGGATTTAAAATGCTTCCTAGACTTCCTGTGGTAGATGAGGCAGCCATGTTGGAGGTGGGGCTTGGTTGCTGGAGGTGGGTCCTTGGGGTGTGTGGCCTCTGAAAGCAGGGCGTGATTGGAGGCGGACCCCTGGGGGTGTGGCCTCTGAAGGCAGGGTGTGATTGAAGGCGGACCCCTGGGGGTGTGGCCTCTGGAGGCAGGGCGTGGCTGGAGGCAGGCCCCTGGGGGTGTGGCCTCTGAAGGCAGGGCGTGATTGGAGGTGAGCCCCTGGGGGTGTGGCCTTGGAGACTATATATGTGCCTCGCCAGCCCCTTTCTCAGCTCTCCGCCATCATGCCCTGAGGACTGACAGCCCCGACTCCTGCTTGGCGGCCAGTGTAAATGGACTGAAAAATCTCCAGAACTGCGAGCAAGTACATCTTCCTTCCTCTAAAGTTTTGTGTGTCTGGTGTTTGAGTCACAGTGGAGCGAATACTGACACACACGACAGACCCGTCTCCCAAGCCGTGAAGTGGGAACTTCTGGAGGTGAAGATTAAACAGCAGATCTCTTTTCTGAATTAGCTCAGGTGCTTCTGATGGGCAGTTGGGCTGAAAACCTCTGCATGAGGCTGTCCTGTGCTGAGCACACAATTGTTGAAGTTTCTAATCCTCTCCGCATGCACCCTGAGCCCTGAGAGAGAGAGAGCACTCCTGAAAGCCGGATAGCTGGAGCCCTTTTTACAGAGGAGATCTCAGTTACAAACACTGACACTCAGGTCTCATGTGAGATCCTTGTGTCCCTCCAATCCCCAAATGCTCGGGAAACTCCAGCTCTATCCCAAGCATGCTCTCGAGAAGACAGACTAGGTCCCAGAGCTAAGAGTCGGTGCTGTAAACCAGGAAAGACCAGTAGTGCCTGTCCCGTTCACCATGCAGCATCCCCTCATGCCCCTACACCCCCAAAGTCCCCCCACCCTGCCAACCCTTGGGCCTGACTGGATTGAACAAAGTCAAATTAGTTTCCCTACTCCAGGCTCCAGCAGAACCCATAACGTTCAAACACTAATGCGCATCATAAATCTCCAGGAGGAGAAGTCGCCCAGATATTTATGACCGTGCTACCCTCTAACTCAGAACTCCTATTAACATCTTTTGCAGACAATGTGTTCCCGGGGACGTTTTATGGACAATATTTATCCAAAAGAGACCGCCTTCTTTCTTTCCTCCAGGCTGCCCGGAACATCTTTTCACAGTGAGGTTCTGGAGATTTGCTTCCAAATAGCAGTATTAGTAGTCACGGTGGAATTAACCATGGATCTTTATTTAGTGTGCACGATGTGTATCAGGCTGAGTTCTAAGTGCTTGCATTGTGTTAACACTTTTTTAAGCTTTGTAACCCCTGGATAAGGCTGGTTTGCACTACCATTTCGGGGGGTGGAAATTGGGGAACAGATGAGGTCCTTAGCTTGCTCAAGGTCGCACAGCCAGTTGGTGGTAGATGCAAGAGTCAAATGCTGGCTGTCTGGCTCCAGAGCCTTCCTCTGAAGCACTGGGCTATTAGAAAGGGTACAAATAATGACCCCCCTGGCTCTTCTCAAAGGCATCCTGAGTGGCCCATAGGGGTTCCCAGCTAGACTGGTCGGTCAGAACCTCCAACCAAAAGATGCAAAGGAAACAGGGATCTTAGCATAGGTGCTCAAGTCCCTCACCATTGGCGAGACGCAGGTGCTGAAAATCTAAATTATTTGTCAAGGGAACAAAGAATGAGTGCGCTTCAATGCTGGCATTATTACACTTGCTTTAGGATTCTCTGCAGTGTGACACTTTGCTTTGCGATGGGGACACAGCCCCGGCGACTACAAGGCACCGAACTCTCCTCCCCACCACTTCATCTCAAACCAAAGAATCAGCAAGTCCAGGGATAAAGGTATCCCCAGGAGGATGGCAACTCACACGTGCAAACCATGTCAGAAAAGTCCTGTGACGCTGCATGCTAGTCCCCAAACTACAGGCCGATGCACCCGTGCACAGGAAACAGTTGAAATAATGCCAGGCACGTACGCAAAATTATCAATCCAATCTCAATAATATGTCCGGGGAAGGGCAGGGCACGGGGTAGGACCCAGATGGAAAAACACCAAGTGCTAGGTGTGTGTCTGCCCCTCTCACTCTGAACCTCAGGAAGACGTAGAATTACAATGTACCAATAAAAGCATACTCAAAAATCAAAGAGAAATGGTGCCTTGGGAGCCCTCTGCTACAGAGTCAAGAATCTGGATTCTTATTAAAGCTCCCCAAGGTTTGGGGACCACTGCGCAGCGCTCGGAGGGGGTGACTCGATACAGGGTGTATCTTTCCTCAGATGCACGGTTACTAAAAACAGGCCCTGATGGTAGAGGTACAAAAGGCCCATCTTACAATCATGTCCCTTTCCCCACGGCAAGGAGAATAGGTTTGGGCAGCCAAACAGTATACATCAGGAAGAATATTCATCGAAGAAGAAGGCTGCCTCTATTGCATTTTTACTGCATCTCTTCTTAAATGGACAGAATGTGCCTGCAACTGATGCCCAGGAACCAAGGTCTCTCCATGTGCTTGGTGCCCTGCCATGCACTTACACACGCTGAATTTAAATACTGAATTCACTCCTTTGAGGAACACTGCAGAGCTTACTTGGTGTGGAGCACTATTCTGGGCGCTGGCAGTTATAGTAGAAAAAAATAATGCCCGTTTCCATCCACCCCAAAGATATGCCCATGTCCGAATTCCTAAGACCTGTGAATGTGTTGTGCTAGATGGCAAAAGAGAGTCAGCAGTTGTAAGTTGAAGACCTTGCTATGGGAGAATGACTTGAATGGTCCCAGTGGATAGGGTCCTCCTGAGCAAATCATCTTCACTGGACAAGGTCAGGGGGCGGGCGCCATGGCTACGGCAGGAAGGCACAGAGAGCTCTGTGTTCCTGGCTCTGCAGATGAGGAAGGATCAAGAGCCAAGGAGTGTAGAAAGCCTTTAAAGGAGCCGGGCATGGTGGTGCACGCTTGTAATCCCAGTACTTGGGAGGCTGAGACTGGAGGATCTGGGTTCGCAGCCAGCCTCGGCTACTTAGTGTAGGCCCTCTGCAACTTAGTGAGACCCTGTTTCAAAATAAAGAATAAAAATAGGACTGGCGGTATGGCTTGGAGGTAGAATGCCCCTGGATTAAATCCCTAGTACGAAAGAAAGAGAGAGAGAGAGAGAGAGAGAGAGAGAGAGAGAGAGAGATATAAAAGAAAGACTCTAGAGGATAGGAAAGTAGAAGAAAGGGATTCTCCCTGGAGCCCCCAGAAATAAAAGCAGCTCCCCAATACCCTGACCCTCACCAGGGAGGCCTGTGTTGGACTTCTGGCCTCTAAAACTATAAGAGAAGAAATGAATGCTGCTTTAGCCCCCAAGTTTTCAATGTTTTTTTTCACAACAGCAATAAATTTAATGCAACATTAAATAAAGACCACCTCCTCTCACGAAGCTGACATACTAGAGAAGAGTCTTATAAATATTATCACCCTCACTTAGAAGAACAGCAAACTGAGTGATACACTGGCTACACGGCCTTGTTATAAGCACTGGTTTGTCCTCAGTGTAGCAGGACCCCTCAGACCCCCAACCGAGGTGGCCAAATGATCCACCTGCTTTGGTGACAATCGGCTTGGCCTCCCATCTTACGGCACAGCCTCCATACTATTCCAAAGAATGCGTCTCCTTCCCAGAATTTCCACAAGCCATTTATGTTCTAGACCATCCTGGGACCTGAAATCCAGGTAGCCCTTTAGCCCTTGCTCCTGCACTCCAAGAATTACACAGCATGTTTTAGGGCGAGGCGTTCTGAGAAACACTCCAGCTCCAACAGCTGGTTATACGACTCAACCAGCCCAATCTCCCACCAAAAGCCAACAGCATTTCTAAGTTTGACTTACTGGACGACTCGACTCTCAGCCTTCGTTCTAAACTGGCCCAAGGTTATAACTGAAAGCACTCTCCAAATCAAGTCACGGGCCACTCAAGGTAGCAAAGAATCGGAAGCAACCTAGATGCCCAACCTTAGGGGATGTTTTGAATATATTGTGGTTGCAGCTAGACTATGAGACCTTGGACATTACAGCTCCATGTGCTGACATGAAGAATGGTCATCATTTGTGTCACCACAGTGGTTAGAAAATACATGAATAACCCTCCCTGTCTTGCCTACTGTACAGGCATCTACAGATGGAGCCGAAGAAAGAAAAAAAGAGAGATCCCTGAGAACTCTGCATCATAATTAATAGGAACATCGGCGCTAGCATGCTGCCATTTGTTGTAATTTGGGGCCTTGAAACATAATACTTTCACACCTACTATGCATAAAGATGCACGCAAGGGGCTCGGAGAGAAGAGAAGCCCAGAATTCCTTAGCGACATTATTAATCCCTCTCTCCGCGGCTGTTTATTACAGATTGATTATATGTTGAGCACTCTCACAGGCTCTGGAGAAACAGCAAGGAGTGAGAGAGACGCGCCTGAGATCCCTCAGAGCTTGTACTATAATGGGAAGCAGGGAAGAAAAAAATAAACAAGGAGATTGCCAACACAGGAGTAGCATGGTTGCCAAAGTCTCTCATCCGCCACAGACTTCAACCCGTGATGAAATCCTTCCCGAAGCCCTAGGGTCACAGGAGGATCCAAGGAGCTCCTACTGTATCTGCAGCGGCCCATGGACAGAGCCTCTTCAAACCCTTCCATGCCCAGGAATTCATATTCTGAAGCTATAGTCTCCATGTGTTCTTATCTACCATGAGGACATGGGAGTGGTGGGTCATTAGTGCAGGGTTCTAGCCTCTTCGGGTCTATTTGGTTTTCTGTACTTGTTGAGCTTACATTTGAATTGCAGCCCTACTGTTCTACGGAGGTTTTAGCTATCAACTTTTCCTGAGGTCCGGGCCCCCAACTCAAGGCTCCTGGTATTGCTAATCAGCTTTGTGTTGTACCTTCTATCCATGCCCGTCCTCCAAATATGGATGGCTCAGAAAAATGAGGCAAGGTTTACCAGGAGGCCCAGCTGCTTGGCCTGTTCTCCAACTCTGAGACCACACAGCAGCCAACTTCTCTGTTATCTAGATCTTAATCCTGCCCTGGTCTTCCTGTTTAGATGCCCCCCAGCCGCACAGCCCTTTGATAAGAACATCAAGGCCATTGCGCCCCAGAAAGAATCAATAAAGGAGGGAAACGAAAAGATGGACAAGTGAAGGGGCCCAGTGTTCTGAAATGCAGAAAGCTGGGTAAAGTGAAAGGGATTCAGCGACCCATACTCCCTCCAGTGGTGAGCCTGTGGCAGACAGGGTGCTCCCAGGGGAGGGAGGGAGGGAGGGAGAGAGAGTGCACACACAGGGCTACTGGCACCCTAAGACATACCTTAGTTCCCCATCCATACTTTCACCCTCCAAGGCGTCATTTGCCTGGTCATGTACGGTCTGAAATTATTAAGTGGAGAATTCCAGAAATGAACAATTTAAAAATTTTAAATGACATGTCATTCTGAACAGCAGAAGAAATCTTGTGCTATCCTGCTCCATCCTGCCCAGGACATGAATCATTCTGTGACCTGGTGTATCTACGTGGTATATGCTACCCTCCTGCAAGTTACCCTACCATCCCATAGTCACTTAGGAGCCATTCTGGTGACTAGATGGAACATTGAAGCATCTCACTGACTTGTTCTAATAACGGTTATTTTACCTCTACTAATGACCCCAAAATATGAGGGTAGAGATGTTGGTGATTCAGATATGCCAAAGAGGAGCTTAAGGTGCTTCCTTTAAGTGAAAAAGTGAAAGTTTTGGCCTTCATCAGGAAATAAAATGATCTGATGAGTTTGCCAAGACTTATGGTAAGATAGTTATTAATCTCTTCCTGTGCCTAATTTATAAATTAAAGTGTACTGTAGAAATGTGTGTATATGAAAATAAACACAATATACCCAGAGTTTGGATCTATTCATGGTTTTAGGCATCCACCGGGGACCTTGGAACATACTCCCCATGGTAAGGAGACTACTGCAAGGGTCTTAGCAGCTTAGTTCTAGAAAGTCAGAAGCACTGATTATTTTCTATTATGTGACGGTTCCTCTACACTTGATCCTAGCCAAAAGGTGGATACGTGCTGTATGTTATGTGACAGGTCCTTTCTAGGACAGTTTTATTTTTATATATACATCATCTATAATTATCAAGGCTCATTTTCCAGGTACTATTGCTGCACACATGAAACTGGGCTCAAGTTCACTAAGCTACAAGTCAGCAACTTGTACAGGCGCCCGAGTGAACAGGAGCCTCTCTGTCCCTGAGTAGAAGACACAATCTCTTCCCTAAGCTGCTAATACTTTAATCAGAAGGAGGAAAAATAAGCAGAAGTTGAAAACAATTGGTATGGGAAATCCTCAGAAATATCCTCCACCTCCCTGCCCCCCAGGGGCCTGAAACACTCTGCATCCTGCAATGATTTCTTCCTTCCTTCTTGTGTGAACAGATTAAACTAATAGATTATGAGCATTATTCTTAAGCTACGTATATCAGGGTTGATGTGAGCCTGTTCTTGAAAGATAAGCTGCATATCAGCACTGAGGGAAAATGAATTAAAATGCAAATCAGAGCGTGCCCCTATTGTGGGGCTATCTTTAATAGATACGTCTCCCTGAATATATCACAGGCGCAACTGTCAGTCTGCATCCCGAACAGGGTGAAACCCAGCTCTCGCGGCATTTCACCAAGGGGAAAGTTGATAATTGGATTTTGCCTCGGGTCAAGTTGTACATGACCTTCACCTAGACCTGTAACTCCTGGCATGGGGGGGGCAATAAATTAGACAAAACCTCCCCCTCCTCTCACCTCCCCAGCTTGGAGCAGGGGTTTGATTGATTGAGCATCCAAAGTCTCAAGTGCAAAAATGGGGCACCCCCTACATCTCTTGGTCCCCAATTTCTAAAGGAGTAATTTCCACCCCGAGACCTCAGGACCTTGCCCAGGGCTGGCGAGGGGCCCCTCCAGGCAGATCACTGACAAAGATTCCACCTAGAGCCAGAGTTTGCTTGGGCGCTGACCTTGGAATGGCTAGAGGCCAGTGGGGGAGCTTTGAGCATGCTCTGTCTCTGCAGCTCCTGAAATTCCCATCTCCTTAGGACTAAGGGTTATTGCCCTGGTTAGAGAAGATAGCTGTCCAAAAGTTCGCTGGATCCCAACTGAATAAGAATGCAAGATTTGAACACAAAACACAGAAGGACAGCAGAGAACACGCCAGGAAGCTGAGGAGAGGAGGTAACATGGGCAGAAGGAGCAGTCACAACACCTTTTAAACCCCAGCAACCCCAGCAAGGGGAGTGCAGACGGGCACCCAGGAAGGGACCAGAGGGAAGCAAGCTCTAAAAGTCTGTGGGATCTCTGTTGAGCTTCTTGATAAAGAAGAATAAAATCATGTCATTTGCAGGGAAATGGATGGAACTGGAAAACATTATGCTAAGTGCGATTAGTCAGTCACAAAACGTAAAAACTCAGATGCTCTCCCTAATATGCAGAAGCTAGGGGAGAAAGTGGGTCTTAAGAGGGACTCTCGATGAAAGAGAAATCTTAGATGAGCAAAGAAGGTGATTTAACTGAAGGCAATGGGGGGGGGGCATCCTAATACACCCTAATGTACTTTCCCAATCATATCAAAGTCAATCACTAAACTGAGCTAGAGAAGGAGGGAGTGGGGCAGGAATTGGGGAAGGGTTTAATGAAAGCTGTGTGCACGTATGCCTCTACCAGCTTGTACCTCACAAAGATGTATGATTACAATGCCCCGATAATAATAATTTTTTAAAGAGTCTGTAGAAAGTGCAGTGTGTCCTGTACTTTAAAGAGTAGAGCAATTCGGGAAGGTAAAAATGACCGCCCAGCAAATATAAAGAAGAGGCAAGAAGTTGGATGTGATGGCACACGCTTGTAATCCCAGCATTCGGGAGGCTGAGACTGGAGGATCCGGGTTCGCGGCCAGCCTCAGCTACCTAGTGAGGCACTCCACAACTTAGTGAGACTCGGTTTCAAAATAAAGAATAAAAAATAGGGCTGGGGGTATAGCTCGGAGGTAGAATGCCCCTGAGTTCAATCCCCAGTAGTGCAAAAAAAAAAAGAAGCAAGAGCTTGAACCAGGGACACTGAATGTTGTGAACATGTGTTTTGGCCCTTCCCATCTTTTAGTAACATGACAATGATAGTCTTT
>PVLC010042370.1:0-12975 GCA_004027655.1 Graphiurus murinus
TTTATCCCCAAAATCTACCCTATAAGCATCTTCACTATTCAGAAAAAGTCATTCTTTAACCACAAAAATACTATCAATATGAAAGTATATTTAATAAATCAAATTAGCTTTTCCACTGCTGGGGAATCTACCTAGGGCCGGGCACATGCTAGGCATATACTCTATAACTGAGCTGTACCTCTAGGCCTAAAATCAATGTGTTTTTTTTTTTTCTTCATTGACAGTAGGAACTGAACCCAGGACCTTTTATATTCTAAGCTACACTCTCTGTATAACATAATTATTTGAAGTATAGTTAAACCCAAATTGCTTCACAAAATCTTTTAGGTAAATGTGGAATTATAGTGGTCACTCTTGCTATTTTATTCTTATGTTGGTCTTTTTCTTGGTTCATAAATCTAAATACTATCAGTGACTATTAGCTCGTAATAACTCTATTTTAGAAAGCAAATATTTTAAGCACTACTTGTCACACAAAGGAATGTGTCCTAATGAAATAGAGGATATATCATTTTTTAAAAGTGTAATTTTAAAATCAGATGAAATTGAGCAATGAAAATTCTGTGTCCCTACTATTCTTTACAATCACTTTCCTTAGCAATTTCATAGGAATCATATCTAAAATGTAAAAATCAGCCGGTTGGGTGGCACATTCCTGTAATCCCAGTAGTTGGGTGACTGGAAGAGGAGAATAGCAGGTTTAAGGCTAAGTTCACCAGTGTACCAAGAATTTCAGCAACTTGGTTTCAAATTTTAAAAAAAGTAAATAAATAAATAAAAGACCTAGGAATGCAGCTCAGAGGTAGATTGTCCCAGTAGAAAAAATAATTGTATAAATCAAAGTGTATTGTTAAGAGTCATTTTTCATTTGCATTAAAAGTAAACAACCTAATGTCTTTTAGATATGCTATTTTTCCTAGTGGTACCCAAGTTCTTACTTCTTTCCTTCCTAGTCCACCTCATTTCTCCTTTCCTGCCTAGTCCACCTCATTTCTCTATTCTCTGTGTTGATTCGAGTCTATGCTCTTTATGCATTATTTAAAAATATTTGACTCTCTTCGGTATTCTCTCCATAATGACATCTCTTTTTCTGGAGAAATCTCTGTGTACCCCATTTCTTAAATTTTATGTTTTCTCCTTTCTCATTTCACAATTTTCTCCCTGCTCTTAGTTCTTGTGGACCTGTGATTAACATAAACAATGCCAAACTCCTTCCCCTAGAATATCTGTCTCTTCTTAGCTCAACCAACACTTCTTCTTGCCAATTTTCCTTTTCTCTAAATATCAGTATTAATTTTGAATATCCCTGAATTTGAAGTTGAAATATTAGTGGAGGGAGACTTTTACAAATGAAACATCTTGGTCTGTACTGATTATGTTCTACCTCATCTAGGTTTTGCCTGTTTCTGTTGATGCAAACACCTTCAAAAACTGATTTCATTTTCTCTATGTATAGGACAAAAGTCTCTAAAATGGAGAATGGGACTGACTATAGGATATCAGTTATCCTCAAGAAGCTGAAGGGGGAAAAGATTTTGCGAGAGAGTAAAAGATCCATCCCAAATCACATACCACATACCTAGGGAAAGTAAAAGCCATAACTGAAATTGAGTCTCTAGATTTCCAGCTCAACATCTTTCCCCATATTCCAAGCTATTTTGACTATTGTACTAAATTTAAAGGGCAACAGTCTAATGATAAACTTTCTTTCCTCACCTGACATGGTCAGAGAAGAGGGAACATCAATTTCAGGTATAAGGAGTCGTGGTATGACACCAGAGGATGTGTGGGTGACTGAAGGCAAAGAGCACATGTGTCCAGTATGAAGGACACTGCTCACTGGTCAGTCACTGGTCACTGGTCTCTTGCGATGACACAAATGTGTTTTCAGACAGCTCCATGGAAACCCCAGCATTCTACCAGGTGGTGATAGGTTGGTGGGAGGATGATGTCACAAAAATGTCAGTTTAAAGTTACAAGACATCCAATAGGGAGGTCATATTGCCAAGCAGAAAATAGGATTGGGTGGAGAGAATGCCAGCTGATCACCTAAGTGGCTGAGCTCTAGGCAGGTTAACTCCTGCAAAACACACGGTTGTCCCACTTTTTCCAGGTTCTTATGCTATCTAGATTATTTCAATGTTTTTCTTATTGTTGTTTATTAATTGAATGATGTTTATATTGCACATATTCACAATAAAATAAATAATTGTATAAATGTAATAATACATGTACAATTACCATCCTTAGGGAGAATGGGAGGTGAAATTAACATTGTTCAATTAATTGTTCTGATGGCTTTTCAGTCAATCTGCTTGGTGATACTATTGCTTTAAATATCCAAAGAATGTGATCAAGAGGCTCTTTTTGTAATTTGGTTGTAGGGAGAAGTTTGCTGAGTATGCCTTGAGAGAATGATGTGGTGATCCTAGGTTCTCCTTTCTTTGTTTCTTCTCCCTAATTCCTATTTTCCTTGAGCTAGGCTGGACCAGGTTGGACTTGAATCTCTCTTCCTTATTCTCCTTCATTGTAGGAATTACTTCAAGGAGAAATCTTGACTTCATTGTTTTACAATCATGGCTTTTACTTCCTATTAACTTCTCAAATGTGTATTTTAAAAAATCACCCCTTGTTTGACATATAGACCCTTTACATTGACAGGAAACACTAGAGAGGTAGAAGACACAGCTGACTGCACATTTTTCCTCTTGTTAACATTGGACACAATTCCTTTGCCTATACCTTTCTTCGTCTCCTTGGGCCAGTAAGTCCTACTTCCACCAGCTTTTTCCTACTTGAGAGGCACTGAGGGGCCCTTTCTCTCTTTTTCCATAAGTGAATCTAATGTAACTGTCACTTGCCTCCTTCTGACTACAAAGATCCACTATGGAATGTTGGGCCTCTTATATTCATAAGTCATGCATGGGTGCAAAATCAGGCAAAATAGAGAAGAGACGCTTGAAGATATAAAAAGATATAAGTGGATCATAGAAAAAGTGAGTATACAAGGAAGAAGAGATCAATGAGCAATTGTAGTTTGTGGTATCTGTGAGAAGCATGTCAATTCATTTTAGTTCTCATTTTGTATTAACACAAAGATGATTCCATAATTGTTTAGGTAGTAACTACATACTTCAGAGACTGCCATGATTATGTACCTACAAAAATTACTCTATGGATTTTATAGCCTCAGTGAGTAGGTCTTGTGTGATACAAGATGCCAGGATGCCAGAGGAAGACAAGTTCATAGCTATGATCTCTGAATATCACTATTGCATTGAGACTTCCCCCCTTTTCAATTATGCTTCCAGTGCTTATTATGAATACTCATTTTTATTCTGTGATTTTTTTGAGATCATTTGTGAGAAGTCATTGTAGATAGCCTGGTAGTGTCAAGATATGATGTTAACTATGGAAAATTTTCAAAGTTTTTTTATAAGGCTGTTTCATATTTATGTTGTCTGCTTTCATAATACTAGCTTGTGATATGACTATTACAATGTATGATGAACGTCTACAAGCCAGACCATATTTCTGTACCCCTGAAAATCAAGGTAATACATAGATAATCCAGGTAATGGTTATAGGAATATGATATTCAACTTTCCATAACTGTAAGAGAGTTCTGAGATAGGCAACTTAGAAAAGGACTATTTGGATCCACATTTATGGAGATTTCCGTCCATGGTTGCTTGTTCCCTTTATATTTTTCCCTGGCAGGAAAGCACCTCATGGAAATTAATGCACAGTGGAGGGAGCTGTTGCATTTGTTTCCTTGGTGAGTGTATGTGAGTGTGTGTTTGTGTGTGAGAGAGAAGAGAGAGAGAGAGAGAGAGAGAGAGAGAGAGAGAATATAACAGTAAGAAAGAGAAGGGACTGGACCCCATTTTCTTCGTCAAGGATGTACCCTAAATGAGCAGATCCTCTCACTGTAATCTACCTCTTTATTTCTTTAGAAGTGGAGATTGAACCCAGGACAGTCTACTTTTGAGCTCATTACCACCCTTTTAGAATTATTATTTTTAGTCAGTGTTTTGCTAAGTTCCTCTGTCGTGTATTGAACTTGGAAACTTGTGATCTGCTGTCCTATTTTACAGGGAGGTGCCAGCACACAAAGGTCAGATCCCAGCTCTTAAAGGTTTCACCTTCTTCCTGGAATGCCAAGCTGAGGTTAAGCCATTAAAACATGGGATTTTTGAGGCACTCTTGACCCAAACCATAGCATATGAGAAGAACCTTTTACAGTCTCAGCTAATTTGTGAGGCCCTCTGCAACTTATTGAGACCCTGTTTCAAAATAAAGAATAAAAAATAGGTCTAGGGTGTAGCTAGGAGGTAGAATGCCCCTGGATTCCACCCCTAGTAACACACACACACACACACACACACACACACACACACACACAAATACAATAAGAACTTGAGATGTAGCTCAGAGGTAGAATGTATAAGGGTTTGATTCCCAGATACAAAACCAAGGGACAAGCAAACCAACTAAAACAAAACAAGAAGAACAAAACAAAGGAGCAAACAAAAAACAAAACAGCTAGAATTTGGAGAATGAACAATACACATAAATGATTTCTATCATAATGATTATTCTTATTTCTTTCAATATTACCTAGTTGTAGTAATTAATCTTACTGATAGAGACTTTACTTAATTTAGTCATATAAAACCCAGAAAGTATACTTTAAAAGGATCAAGAAAGTTTTCATATTTATTCCCCAACCTACCTCATAAGCATCTTTATTATTCAGAAAAAGTCATTCTTTACTAGAAAAGTAGTATTAATATTGAAATATATTTAATTGGCCTAACTGCTCCAGTACTGCAGACACTATGGCCTCCAAAGGCCCCCAGAAGAGAAGCAGACTTCTGCAGAAAATCAGCAAAAAAATCAACAAAAAAAGGAAGTTGAAAAGTGGCAGAACCAGAACTAGAAAAAAGAGCAGGTGGAATTTATAAGCTCTTCTTGCCTCCCACCTGGAAACAGAGCCCAGCAGCTCCAGTGTCATTTTAACCAGGCAGCACTGAAGCTGGTGGCTGGTGGCACCAGGGCTTCCAGAGACCTCCAGGAAGAACCTGTATTGTTGTGAGTCCGATGTCTACAGACCATCAGTGAAAGGGGTCGGAATTTCACTCCACACTTGACAGGGACCCAGCTGGATCCAGATACCACACCTATCTGAACCTATCTCATCCAGCAGTGATCTGGAGCAGCAAACAGCACCCATCAGTACTGTGAGTTAACTAGCTGTTCCAGTGGGAAACAGCTAAGACCAGACACAGGCACTTGAATAGCAAGGAAATAGACTTTTGGGGGACTGAGACTCTGCAAGTCACTCCTGCAGAGGTGGAGGTGACAACTACTATCACACAAACCAGAAATGTGATTTACTAGGTAGCCCCTAGAAGCAGGTGAAGGGAACTGCAGTGAGCAGTTTGAGGAGCCCTTGTTGGTTCCCTTGGGATTACCATGGGACATCTTTCCCTGGTGTCTGGGGAAAATAGCTCAGCCCACCAATTTGCAGGCTCTGAAAGCAGTGAACTTGCCCCTGAGCGTCTTTGGGTGTTACAAGCACCAGCACAAGTACCAGAGGCCAGCAAGGAAAGGGGTGGTGTCCCAGGGCTAAGGAACAGAGCCACTGAAGCCTCTGGCTTGGAACTGTGGAATCTCTCCATGCCTGACTTTGGCCCTAGGACAGAGAGCAGCAGCAGCACTATCTGGACCAGACTGTGCCAAGAGACTGGGGGTCCTATAGGATATCACTTGATCCCAACCACAAGCTGGAAATTCAATTCTCTACATATGCAGAGTTTGTACCTGGCATGCATGTATGCTAGGGACTGAAAGTACCTCATGCAACCTTAACAAGCACATCTGGTATGGTGCCCCACGGACAATCAAAGCTCAGTAAGCTCAGCCATAAATTGGAATGTAGCAATCACCGGGTTTGCTGAGCCTAAGCCTACAGGTCACACAGGCCAGTGGCACTTTGCAGTATTAGAGGCTCACAATCAGCAGAATAGCAGTGGTTTCTGGGGTCCATTGAGTCCCAAACAGCAGACTGCAGGCTCTGAATAGAACATTATATTCTTGTACCCTGTGGAGTTTGCGTTAGGAGAACACAGTGGTGTGAGCCAATCAGATACTCCTGTTTGCTTGCACTAAGAACTAGGTATAGTTAAAGAGGCTCTGAGGGACAAACTAAAAAATTTGATTATCTCATCAGATTAGTAGAGGTAAAGATATACCCCAGCACAGACCTTATTATAAAGGGATAACAAATAAGAACAGGACTCACACACAAAGAACAAGAAGATGCCAAGGCAGCAGAAATACTAATCCAAGAACTCTGAAAATATGAGAACAAGGAATAGTGAGGAAATAATAAACTCCCACAACTCGACAACAATGTAGATCACCAATACTGATCTGGAAGAAATGCAAGAAGGAGAATCATGATTGGCACTCCAAAGTGGGTGGGGGAGCTGGTCCAACACCCCAGCCTTGTCCCATTTATGGGGCCCCCCATGCCCACCACCACCTAATCAATGACTTCACCATCATTCCAGGCCCTGGCAATATTGAATTGCCTGTGGTTCTGCCCACAACATGTTGCTTTGTGCCTCTGTGCTGCCACTTGAGCGGGGAATGCTGTCTCCTGTCCTCTCCTGTCTAGGTAACTGCTACTGGTCCTCTAAGACTAAGCTCAGGACGTCCTCCCAGAAGTCTCCAATCCACTCTGATGACTATGAATAATAAAAAGGATTATTGTGGTGAAGCCATACACTACAATACTATCCAGAAATGAAACAGAATGAACTACGCTATACAAAATAACATGATGAACCTCACAGAAATAAAATGGAGCAGAAGGGAACCTTGAAAATGGGGCACTGCTTATGTATATTGACGTCTACCAAGTCTTAAGAACAATTTGATGAATTTTCACATATGTGTATAACTATATACCTATCGCTCAAATCAAGATATGGCACATTACAAGCACTCTTTTGTCTCTTCCCAGTAAATGCCCTCCTCTTCTGAAGTAAACCATTATTTGACTTCTACACCCTAAATTAGTTTTGCCAGTTCATATACATTGAATCATATAGTTTTTCACGTCTGGCTCCTTTGGCTTTATTTCTCTGAAGTATGTTGATGTTGTCTGTGTATCAGTAATTTATTCTTTTTCCTCGCTAAAAAGTACTTCATTATTTGGATATACTATAATTTATAATTGTTTCATTTTTTAATGATATGAATAAACCTGTTTGAGAAGAAGAAAATGCAAGAAGGAGAATCCTAAATTTTGATCTTCAATATGATGAAAGGCCACAACGAAAATATACAGGAAATGAAGAAGGAAATTGAGGCTTTAAGACAGAACCAGAAAGAGGCTTTGAATGAAATGAAGGAGACAATAAATGAATTGAACACAACAATAGAAACCAACTCTGGAAGGCTAGTTCACATGGAAAACAGAGTATCACTCTAGAAAGACAGTTCATTCAAAAGCAAACACAGGCAACAGTATACAGAAGATATTACAACAACACAATCTATACATCCAACAAACATGGGACAATATGAAACCTCCAAACTTATGGATAAAAGGCATTGAAGAAGATCTAGAAGCACAGACCAAGGGTATCAGAAAACTCTCCAGAGAAACTGCAGAGAATTTATCAAACACAGAAAAAGACTTGAGATTCCACATGGAGGGGACATACAGAACACTGTTAAGACAAGATCAAAGAAGGACCTCCCCAAGACATGTAACATAGAGGCCAAGGAAAGAATCTTAAAAGTTGCAAGAACAAAAGAATGGGTGAAATTCAGGGGCAAAACAATAAAAATCACTCCAGACTTCACAACCCAAGTCATGAATGCCAGGAGGGACTGGTATGAAGTACTCCACACCCTGGAAGAAAACAGTTTCCAACCAACACTGATATATCCAGCAGAGATATCATTCAAAATTGATCGAGAAATAAAAATGTCCTAAGATAAGCAGAATCTTGAATTCATGGCTCCCAATATAGAATTGAGAAAATACTTAAAGGAATAAGTAATAAAGAAGAAGAAAGAATCAAATCCAGAACCAGAGAAGAGGCAAACTCCACCAGGTGGACGACTATCTATACTTGAATACTGGTACAGGTAGGCACTCCCCATGGGTGGCTGGAAGGAGGTGCCAGAGGCTGACTGCAGGAGCCATGTTAAACTTACAGATGGGGTATACTCTGGAAAATCTGTAGACACTTCCTCTTAGAGAAGCTGCATTGCTCACCCCAGGAAAAAAATAGATGCAGAGAAGTCGTAGTTGCAAGATGAATTTTGAAAGTGGATGGACTGTGGGCAGCAAAAGAATAATGACAAAAATGATGCAAGTTCTCATCATATTTGAGAACCAGTATCATGATAATATTAGTTCATCAAGAGAAGCCTCTAATACCAATATTCTCTGAGAGAGTAAAAATGAGTCAGAGTGAGAGGTAAGAGTTCAGTTCCATTTTTCTACAACTGGATAACTAGTTTTCCCAACACCATTTTTTGAAAAGGCTGTCTTTTCTCCAACATATGTGTCTGTCATCTTTGTCAAAAATCAGTTGACTATAACTGTGTTGATTAGGTTCTATATCTTCTACTCTCTTCCATTGGTATGTGTCTGCTTGTGTGCCAATACCATGCTGTTTTTATTACTATAGCTCTGTAGTATAATTTGAAGTCAGGAATTGTGATGTCTCTTGCATGGTTCTTATTGCTGAGAATTGCTTGGCTATTCTGGGTCTTTTGTTTCTCATTATGAAATTTATGACTGCTTTTTCTAGTTCTGTAAAGAATGACATTGGTATTTTGATATGGATTGCATTGATTGTGTAAATCACTTTTGGTAGAATAGCCATTTTGATAATATTTATTCTGCTTATCCAAGAATAAGGCAGATCCTTCCATCTTCTAAGATCTTCCATTTCTTAAGTTTCATAATTTTCATTGTAGAGGCCTTTTATCTCCTTGGTTAGGTTTATTCCTAGGTGTTGTATTGGCTTTGGAGTTATTGTGAATTGAATTATTTTCTGGATTTCCAGGAAATTTAAACAGGAAATTAATAAAAGGGATGTCATTAAACTTAAAAGTTTTTTCATCAAATTAATCATCAAGGATCTAAAGAGAAAGCCTACAGAATGGGAGAAGATCTTTGTCAGTTTTCCCTCTGACAGGCAGCTAATATCAAGATTATACAAAAGACATAAAAGATTTTCCACTAAAAAAAAATCAAATGTCCCAATCAAGAAATGGGCAACTAAATCAAGTAGACACATCACAATAGAAGACATTCAAATGGCCAATAAATACGTGGAAACATGTACAACATCATTAGCAATCAGGTTGATTGAAATCAAAACTATACTTGCATACCATCAAAGTCCAATCTGAATGACGATCATTGAGAAGTCAAAAAATAATAAATCTTGGTGAAGATGTGGGGTTAACTGGAACACTTCTACACTATTATTGGGATTGTAGATTATTTTAACCACTACGGAGATTAGTGTGGAGATTTCTCAGAATATTGGAAGTGTATGCACCATATGATCTAGTTATGCCACTCCTGGGTATCTTTCTAAAGGGGTTGACATGGGAGAACTACAGTAATATATGAATAGCCAGGTTCATAGGAGCAAAATTCACAATAGCCATATTCTGGAATCTAAATCTAGTTGTTCATAAATAGATGGATGGGTTTAAAATTATGGGATGTCTACACAATGGAATTCTACTCAGCAAATCTTTAGAACAAAATTATGTCATTTACAAAAATGGAAGTATCTGGAGAATATTTTGTTAACTGAGATTAGCCAGTCAGAGAAAATGACGGTCATGTGTATTCTCTAACATGTGGAAGCTAGGAAGTAATGGAGATACAAGAGGGACTCTAGATAATGGAAGATAAACTTCAGTGGAGCTGGGGAGGTGGTCTAAGAGAAGGATTGGGGGAAGAGTGAGGTTCTTTGAAGGAATTACTACCATCAACTATGTGTACATATGTGAAAATACCAATTTCAATCTCAACACTTTGCATGAAGAAAGGGGGATGGGGAGTCAGCAGGAATGGGGGTGTTGGAGGCACCAAGGGCTGAGTGCATGCATGTCACTGTCAACATGATTTACACCATGATGTGAGACTATAATGCACCATAAAGGCATATAAAATAAATTCAATCAGGTTAGAATGGCTGTAAGTAAAATATAAACCATCAGTTCCAAGTCACATGCCTAGCAAATGTGAAAAATGCACTTAAGTCTCTAGATTTCTACTGTAATACTTTCTCTCATTATTCTAAGCTGTTTTGGCTATAGTATTAAATTTAGAATGGGAGAAATGGTGAAGGTGAAGAGGAATGGAGAACTTTAAAACTTTTCTTTCTCAGCTGACATGGTCAGAGAAAAGATAACATCGTTTGCATGTCCAAGGGGTGAGGAGAGAACACCAGAGGATGTCTGGGTGGGTGAAGCCAAAGAGCACATACACAAAGGTCACTGATCACAGCCTGGTCACCATTTTCTTTTGATGATCCAAGTTTGTTTATAGACACCTCCATGGGAACACCAAGATTCTACCAGGCGTTGGTAGGTTTGGTGAAGAATGATGTCACAACACAGATAGTTTAAAAGTATGAGAGAGCCAATAGAGAGGTGAGATTGCCAAGCAGAAGACACGACTGGGTGGAGAGAATGCTGGAAGAGTATAAGGGCACCTGAATGGGTGAGAACCTGGTAAGGGAAAATGTTTATTAATGGGAAAAAATATGTTTTGTCTATTATATTTCACTATTTTTCTTTTATGTCATATGCTCTGTTTATGTAATTCATAGTATACTTCTGAGTTTCCCATTGTACTTAAAGGCTCTGGGTTTTCTATCTTGTGTGTGTGTATGTGTGTGTGTGTGTGTGTGTGTGTGTGTGTGTGTGTGTGTGATATTTTTAGGGACTCTATAATTGGAATGTATATTCATGTTTTTCTCTTGATGAACGTTTATTTGGAAGCATTGTGTACATGACCTGATGGGCTTGTGGACAAAATGAAAGAAGGCATGCCAGAAAGGCCCTCTGATGAGTTGCAGCAAGTGCCCAAGGGTAAGGCCAGTGTCTGCAGTCAGCCACCACTGATCTCCATAGCCTTGGCTTTCCATGTCTTGATGAGTGCTCTTTTTACTAACTTCTTTCTTACTGTGATACAGTAAGTCATGTCTGAATTGCTATTGATTTCTCCAAACTGAGTCAGTTTGGGGAGAAAATCTGGTTGTCATCATTTTCCTTGGTGGTAAGCTTCAGAAATGCCTAGATGAGTCTGTCTGGGGATTACACTAGTGTCAGTGAGTAGATAGTGCATGATATAAATGACAGGAGCCTAGAGAACGACAAGCTTCTAGACAGGACCTTATAGATAGATATTGCATTTACAGACCTATTCAACCCAGCTGTTCTCATTACGCCTCTAGGGCTTATTATGAAATCCTGTTTTGTTTCAGAGATTGTGTATGGGATGATGCTTATTAAAGGTTGGGGAGTTTAGAGAAGTGAGTTAAACTATGGATTTTATATAATGTGAATTCTATTTCAAGAAATAATTTTTAAAATGTAGTTTTCTCATTTAGCCCTTCCATCCTGTACTTCACCTCAAGGTATTATTACAATGCACCAATAAAAAAATGTATGGTAATGGTGCTCTGTTAGCATCCTCTCCTTCCCCCAACAATTCTCTTCCAATCATTACCCTACTGGCCTCCAGCACTACCACTGTCCCTCTCACCTCACTAGAACTGTTGTGCATGTGGGTGTTTCTGTCCTGCTACTGGGGGACAGCAATCTACTGTGCATGGACACCTGCTGCTTGCACATACTGGAAATGGAGACAGAAAGCCCATTTTCCTCCTGTTCTTCCACTCCTGGCAATAGCAGGTGGACAGAGCAGGCCTCTCTATTTAGTATTTAGTCCCCGTTCTGGGTTTGATTTTTTCCACTAATAACATCTGGATACTGTGACCTGGAAGCCGGGTTGGTCACTTTGGAACACTTGTGAAAGCTGAGGACTTCAGGGTCATGGGCCTCACAGCCTCTTCATGGCTCTTCTGCCATGCTGTGTGTGGAGTTCTCACTGTGGCAGTAGTGAAGCTATATCCCAGGCTATCAGCTGTTCCCAGGAATACTGAGCTCTTACAATTCAATTTTTTTTAGTGAAAGAGACTCTTTTATTTAGTGTTTGAAAATTACTGCAATTCCATTTGATTCCCCCTTGTTTTCCATTTTCTCTTCTCATCTATGATCTTAGATAACCCAATACATAGAAGATGTGTCTAAAACTTATTTTCTAAAGTGCCTGACTGGTATGACAGTAGTCCTAAGGACATTCTTCAAGGTAGATGGTTTTGTTTTCCATTTCTTCTTGTCAACCTAATGCAAATTCTGCCATTTTGCAGCCCTTCCTTCCTTCCTTGCGGGGTCCCGCCCTAGAAGTAGTGGGGGTCTGTCAACAGGTGGGGAGGAGACAAGGTTCCAGAAATGAGAGTATACACACCAAATGCAGTGAAGAAGCATATCTGCTTTATTGTTTGTTATTAGCTGTTTTTATATTATCTTTTTAGCAGTGAAGCATATAGAACAGGATGTTTTATAGACCAATCGCCAGACATTTTGATGACAGTAAATTTGTTTTTCTACATCTTCAACTAGACAAACTGTTTCCCATGACATTTAAGGGGTTAAGAACACAGTAAAGGTTACAAAATACAACACGTATATAAAGATTCTATTTTGATTCTAGTATAAAACAGTGTTAAAGGTTAATGAGCAACAGCCTGTATCCATTATTCTAAATCTTTACTAATTCATATTAGTGAGTTTATGTATAAGGTTTGTTTAGCTCTTTTTTTTTTTTTTTTTTTTTTTTTTTTTTTTTTTTTT
>PVLC010042371.1:0-12964 GCA_004027655.1 Graphiurus murinus
TATGGGATATGTACACAATGGAATTTTACTCAGCCATAAAGAAGAACAAAATCATGTTATTTGCAGGGAAATGGATGCAACTGGAAAACATTATGTTAAGTGAGATTAGCCAGTCACAAAGAGTAAGGAAGCATATGTTCTCCCTAATATGCGGATGCTAGGGAGAAGATGGGACATAAGAGGGTCTTCAGACGGAAAAAGTTGATTTAACCGAAAGGGATTGACGGGGGGAGGGGGAGGCGGGGAGCGGGGACACCCTAATGTACATCAAGGTTACTCACTAAATTGAACCTGAGAGGGAGGGAGGGCGAGGGAGCGGGGTGGGAATTGGGGGAAGGGGACAAATGAGAAATGTAGGCACATATGTCGTTTTCAATTTGTACCTAACAAAGATGCCTGCTGACAATGTATGAATAATTATAAAAAAATAATAAAAAAATAAATAAATAAAAATAAAATAAAATAAAACTAGATGCACATTTCAACCATACAATAAAAAATTGCAACAAGCTAAATAAAACACCAAGGAAGTGGTATAGATCATGGTCTTTATATAAAGGTCATTGTTCATTTGTTAAAAATGACTATAAAGATCTTCCTTTGTATATTAAACAACTTATGAAGTAAGTAAAAAAAAAAAATCTATTCACTATGAAAAAAAACCAAAAAAACAAGTGTGCACCACCACGCCTGGTTTAATACCCTTTTAGCTGGTCTTCTTGCCTCTAGTCTTGCTTCCCTTCAGATCAAACTCCACTCTTGTCAAAATGAGTGAGCTTTCTAAAATCCACATTGGTTTTGCTTCATTCTGCTTAAACATACTCACTGGCTCTTTAAGCAGATAAATTTGATGAATTCTGTCATATAAACCCTTTGCCTACTTCTCATCCCCATCTTTTCTATCTCTGATGCCCATAGTACTAGTCCCACATAGATACTCAGTTTCTTGAACATGTCATTTTATTGTACTGCTTTGTGTTTTGCTTATCTTATTCTTCTGTCTGCTATTTTAAAAACAGATTTGACTTATACTAATTATTATTTCATTTATACTTACTCTAGTCATTAAACTGTCACCCTATCTTGTAATTTATGCACTTAGCTTTACTGCTCGTCTGTATGCTCTCTCAGGGGAAGAATTTTGGGTTAGGTGTAATAGTTAATTAATAAAGAAATTTGAAGACTCATATTGAAACTTGTCTATTTTATTGGGTCTTATCCAGAGCACTGATTAGCTCATAGATGATTAGATATAGGTAATAGATCATAATCTTTTTATTTATTATGGGAATTTCAAAATCTTTATCTTTAGCTGATGCATGCTTGTAATCCCAGTACCTGGGAAGCTGAGACAGGAGGATCGAAGGTTTGCGGCCAGCCTCAGCTACTTAATGAGGCCCTCCACAACTTAGTGAGACCCTGTTTCAAAATAAAGAACAAAAAATAGGGCTGGGGTTGTAGTTTGTAGGTAGAATGCCTCTGAGTTCAATCCTCAGTACCACAAAACAAACAAACAAACAAACAGCAAAAATCTTTACCTAAGAGGCCATTAGAAAAGTTCTTAAAATTGGGTTGGAGGTAGATGTGGTGGAGGTTAGAAAGGGGAAGGGATATTTATCAATATCTCTGGGAAAGAAGATGTAGTAAGAAAAAATATATTCTGAAATTAACATTGCCTTGATAGTTTTTATTAAACCATACAATTCAATTAAAAACAAAATTAAAGAATGGAGGTTTTTTTTTTTTTTTTTTTAACCAAAAGAGGACATGAAATGGGAAAACACTGCGTTAGACATCAGTTGGAACTATATGATATAATCTGCTTTCTGGTAACTCAGTGTGAACTGATAAATACTTACATTGCCAGGTCTTTTTATCTAACTATAATTTTTAAAAAGGATCCTTGGAATCTTTTTTAAACTTTTGCAACTGTTCCTTTAATTTCTGTTCTGCTTTAAACTTTTTTTGGTAGAACTTTAAGTAGTAAAAACTGTTTATGTCCTGAGTTTTCATTACAGAGAATACAATATCTTTTATGAAAGTAGACTTGTCCTGGTTTATAACAGTGTTAAATATAGAATATTTCAAATTAAAAATTATAGTTCTTTTGGGTAAAACTATCTGATTTGCGGTAAACTTATTTATATACTTATAAAGAGAAATATGTCTTTATAATTTTGTCTCAGGCTTGAGATAGAACCTTAGTCTTTGTTCTAAATCAGTTATGATCTTACATTACTGTTCACAGGTGGAAAAGAGATAGCAGTGGAAATAAAATCACCCACCCTGTTTCTGGGAAACACATCTTACAGTTTGTTGCAATAAAAAGGAAAGACTGTGGAGAGTGGGCAATTCCAGGGGTGAGCATTACAATGAAATCAGGTCAATGTCTAAGTTCTTTTTTGTTGTTTTATTTACTACAAGGTTATTGTATGTGGATGATCTTTACTACTCTATTTTACTTCAATTTCTCCTTGTTTCAGTTTTCTTCCATCACTACAATGAAGTGCCAGTGTCAGTAACAAGTAGAGGGTAAAACAAGGTTGTTAGAGTCTGAGTCTGATTCTAACATCTTTGGGGGAAAAATAGATTTTGGAGATAGATGTAGACTTGTGTTCTGGCCTTTCCCCTCGCAGCTGGGTGATATGTAGGTCAGGCCCTCATCTATAAAATAAATGCAATCATTTCTACCCCCCAAGATTGCTTTTGTTAGCATACCAATAGCTGATATATAGTAGGCACTTATTAATGTGGGGTCCCATCTCAACCACTATTCTGAGCCCCAGGTAATTTTTTAGCATTATTTGTTGAATTCTGATTAGACATAATAAAAAGAGTAGCCTTTATTACTTACTGTTCCTTATAAAGAACTTCCATAATATCAGGAAGAGTATGCTTTGGTTGGCCTGTAGTTTGAATATATTCCAACAAGATATTTGAAGTGACTTTTTAAAATATGTATAATATATATAGTAGAAGATTTTATATTTTATGCCTTATTGTGAAATGGAGATAGTTTGATGTGAGGATGATTCTTTAGAAATATACTACTATCTGCAAAAATACTTTTTGTAGGATAAATATAGAATGGACTTTTGCTGATTGATAAAAGCTTAGGTTAGTTACCATAATTCAAATTATCAGACTTCACTCATGCTAAGTATAATAAATTAAAATGGTTGGTTTTTATCATAGGATCTTATATTTTTGTTGTCATTTGACATTGCGATCAATAAGGCACCTACTGTCTTTGATATAATTTTTCAAGTTATTAATCTCTTTATAATGTAATCTGAGCATCTTCCTTTTATTGGCTAGTAATTTATACGTTGAAGATACAACAGAGCAACATAAACAAACATCCCTGTCTTTTGGTGCTCACATTCCAGTGGGAGAGAGAGATAATGTAAGATAAATCAGTTAAATATAATTTTTATTAGAAGGGTATAAGTATTAAGAAAAAACTAAAGCAAGCTGGGAGACTAGGAAGTATTTGAAAATTTGGAATTTTAGATAGTGCAGTTAGAGAAGATCTCCTTGAGCAGGTGACATTTGGGTAAAGGTCTGAAGGAAGTGAGCGAGTGAATCGTGTAGACATCTGTGGAAGGACCCGTGGGACAAAGGTAGTAATGGGCAAAGGCCTGGTATTTTCTGGGAACATGGAGGAAGTCAGTGTGGCTGGAATGGGAAGAAGAATGAGGGAAGAATCAACTTGCTGTGTTCTTTCTTGCCCCAGGTTTTCTTTCCTTAGTTTGAGTTTAGAAAGTACCAGGAAATGAATTTGATTGGTTCAGTTTGCCATAGGCTAACTTTGGACTGACCATTGTGGCCAAATATATGAGGAATATTTATTGACTGCTTCTACAAGAAACAAATTGCTTAGAGAAGTTCATATCACAGAGGAATGAGGACCACTATTAGGGGCAGATAGAATGATAAATGTCCACTGTATCTCACAGTACATATTTGTTGATTGAACAAATCAAAACATATTTTTGTTTCTCTCTCTTTTTAATTTGACCTTTAGGGGATGGTAGATCCAGGCGAGAAGATCAGTGCCACACTGAAAAGAGAATTTGGTGAGGAAGCTCTCAACTCCTTACAGAAGTCCAGTGCTGAAAAGAGAGAAATAGAGCAACAGTTGCACAAGCTCTTTAGCCAAGAACATCTAGTGGTAAGAAATGGTTGTCCTAGCTGGGCATGGTAGCCCACACCTGTAATCCCAGTACCTGGGAGGCTGAGACAGGAGGGTTGCAGGCTGGAGGACAGCCTCAGCAACTAATGAGATTCTCATCAAACTAGTGAAACCCTGTTTCTAAATAAATAAATAAATAAAATAAAAGGGCTGGGGGTGTTTCTAAATAAATAAAGAAAGAAAAGAAAAGAAAAGGGCTGGGGGTGTAGCTTGGAGGTAGAATGCCTCTGGGATCAATCCCTGGTAACACACACACACACACACACACACACACACACACACACACACACACACACACACACACACACACACACACACGGTGGCACTATTTAGTCCTGTAGGTTAATGAAAAAATGACTAAAAGTTTACCTGGAAATCTGGTAGAACCTTCTTTAAATAAAGTAGCTTCTTATATACTTGAAATATATAATTATGAAAACAAGTTGTAGATCTTCACTATAAATAGATTTGTTTTATTATTTATTTCTTTTTCCTCTTAATTTTTCTTTACACTGGGTATGAGCTTATGTGATGAATAAGCTCCAACAGAAAGCCTTTTTTTGGGTATGAATGTGAAAGGGCAGCTCTCTTTGAAAGGCCATTTACATTTTAAATTGTTTTTACAGAGTTTTTGTGGTTGGTATGTTTATTTTGTTAGTACACTCTCTGTATTTTATCAAAATACCTTAGAAGATATTTGTGTACTAGTAATAAAGGAATGAATAGATTTTCTTTTCTTTTTCTTTTTGGTTGGCTTTCATTTTTATTGCTTTGTTTTCTTTCCAGAATTAGAATATCTTAATTTTTTTTTTAATCTGGGTTGCCCATATTTTTCAGGTCACATTTATGTTAGATGACTAGACCCAAATCTTTTCATGTTTTAATAGCATAAATATCAATCTTTAGTTTTACTTATAGAGCTCCTTTGTTTAACTAGAAGAATCCATGAAATTATAAACAAATGTTGCTAAAACAGAAACATGCTTAAATTATGGAACCTTTAAAAAACTATATAACTCAAATTAACTATTCTCAAAAAAAAAAAAAAAGTTTTTTCTGATGCTGAGGATTGAACCCAGCACCTCCTGCAGGCTAAACGCACTCCCTACCATGGAGCTATATATATCCTAGCCCCTCTTGCATTTTGAAATTAGATTCCGAGGTATTGAAGGGTTTTGTGAACTTTTCCTTTTTGTTTTCTTTTTTCTTTGTGGTACTGAGGATTGAATCTAGATCCATTCTACCTCTGAGCTATACTCCCAGCCCTATTTATTTTTTGTTTTTTTATTTTTTATTTTATTTATTTATTTATTTTATTTTATTTTATTTTATTTGCGGTACTGGGGATTGAACTCAGGGGCATTCTACCTTCGAGCTATACCCCCAGCCCTATTTTTTATTCTTTATTTTGAAACCGGGTCTCACTAAGTTTCGGAGTGCCTCACTAGGTAGCTGAGGCTGGTTGCGAACCCGGATCCTCTGGTCTCAGCCTCCCGAATGCTAATGCTGGGATTACAAGCGTGCGCCACCACGCCCGGCTTTTTTTAAAACAGGATTACACTAGGCTGCTGAGAGTCTTCTCACTAAGTTGCTGAGGCTTGACTCAAACCTGTGACCCTCCTGTCTCAGGGGTTTTGTGAATTTTAAAGCTGCCTCAAAAGAGAATATCATCTGGTAAATTTTAAACAAGTGTTAAGGAAGCTACATTAAAGATTCTATGATATTTATATTTCTTACTTTTTAAAAATTTTGGTAAGAAAACACATAACAAAACTTACTATGTTAATTTTTAAGCGTACAGTTCAGTAGTGTGCAACAGGATAGTGAAGACAATATGCTTTTGTTCTACCTATTCCTATTTCACCTTAGTCTTTTTTTTTTTTTTATCTGCCTCCCTTTAAAAATAGATATATAAGGGATATGTTGACGATCCTCGAAACACAGATAATGCCTGGATGGAGACAGAAGCTGTGAACTACCATGATGAGACAGGTAATTTTATGCTTATATTTAATAAACTGACTGGAATTGGAGGATCAATTGAAGCCAAACAGCCTACTAGGGCACAATTGTTATTTGGACTGTTTTACCATTTTAAGCCAATTAACTATTGATTTTAGCATCCTATTTTTATAAAAGCAGAGTTGTTGGTATTAAAAGAATATTTAGATTGAAGCCTCAAAAGTGTTATCACCAGTAACTAAAATTTCTTTAATCCATTGGTAGCATACGATATTAAGATTTAATTTATAGGCTAAAATAGTGTGATTTTTAGTTTTTATATTACTTATATGATTCTATTTGTGTAAAACAAAAACAAAAGCAACTGGGAATTTGGGTGGGAAAATATGGCAGTGATAAAGGAAATACGATTTATATTTGCCTTACTATTTGAAATTTTTATAATAAGCATGCAGTATGAAAGCATAAAATAATAATAAAAATATTTCACATATTGAAAAAATTTTAAATAAATATTTGTTTTTTAGTATGTGAATTTTAGACTTTATTGGGGCAGTCAAATCTGTTATTACAAAAAGAGAGGGGGAAATTAGCTGTCTTTGTTTGTTTGTTTACGGTATGTGTGTGTGTGGTACTGGAGATTGAACCCAGGGACACTTTGCCACTGAGCTATACCCTAGTTCTTTTTATTTTGAGATAGGGTCTGGCTGATTTGCTGAGGCTGTCCTCAAACTTGTGATCCTCCCTGCCTCAGGCTCTGGAGTAGCTGGTATTATGGGAGCAGGCACCCCCATGGCTGGTGAAATTTGCTATCTTAAAATTTAATTTTCCTTAATTTACTCATTAAGTGGCTTCTCTTGAAACATTGCAAAAGTAGTTGATGTTTTAAGTATTTGTTACTTATCTGTAGCATGAAGAAGTGAGGGCGCTTTCTCATGGCTCTTTCCTGAGCTGTGCAACCTTTTGTAAATCACTTGTCCCTTTGAGCTCAGTTTATTCACTTATCAAATGGGCTAGAATTAGAAGATCTGTGACTCTTCTCTGTGCTTTTGCTTGTTGAATTTGTGGGAGTATCCCAACAATATTTCCATTCTTTCTATACAACTATTCTAAGATATCGAGTTCATCCTAGTATTGAGAACTTAGAAGAAATATGCAAATATAACTTAGAATCAGGTTTATACAACTTAGGTACTAACAAGTTTGTTATTTATTTTGGGGGTTATAAACAATAATTGATCCTTCCAAGGTTGATTATATAGTTTATAGGTTGTTCACTGTTTTCACCCCACCTTCTTTCTCCCTTTAAAAAAAAAAAATAATTCAATTCTGGCATATGTGAGTTTGGTTCTGATGCTTGTCTTGTCTCTTCGGACTGTGTTTTTGGCCTTCTAGCATACCTTGCCATATATTTTGAAAGTTGGACATAGTTTATCTGCTAAAAGGAATTGAGGCAAATAGACTTTGAGTGTGGTGGGATTCTATCTGGCTAGGAGTTGGGCTGGATTTATTGTTTGCTTTAGCTATAGGAGTCAGACTATAATTTTCTCCAGTGTCTAGTTTTTATCTTCTGTTATCTTTGGGCTTCTCCAGAGGCTTCTTAAAAGTGTCAGAGACACGCCCTTTCATCATATCCCATTATGGTAAATTTTGGGGATAGGGGAGTCGTAGGAGAATCCTGTGATTGGGTCTTTAATGGCCTGTGCTCCCTTAGGATACAGCCTCCACAAGTGGATCTCAGCTTCTCTTCCTCTTTCTCCCATCCTTAGGAAGATAGGAAGGGAGGAGTCTGGAATTGGTATCTCCATTCCCTCAGGTTGGTTAGGCCTTGGTAAACTAAGTTTCTACAAGGGTAGTATGCTCTGGGCATATTTCAAAATGTTTACTTTTCCCCCTCTCCCTACTGAAAGCCAGAGGGGATTTTCCTTCAGAGAGAGGGAGCCTCATTTCTGTGATGGATCTAAGAAGAATTGTTAATTTTCAGTTTAGCTTTTTTCTTGTGTGGATGGAAGTAAGGACTCCTGAACTCTAAACATCAGAACATTTCTCTTTTTTTTTTTTTTTTTGTGGTACTGGGGATTGAACTCAGGGGCATTCTACCTCCGAGTTATACCCCCAGCTCTATTTTTTTTTTTATTCTTAATTTTGAAACCAAGTCTCACTAAGTTGCGGAGTGCCTCACTAGGTAGCTGAGGCTGGCCTCGAACCTGGATCCTCTGGTCTCAGCCTCCCGAATGCTGGGATTACAAGCGTGTGCCACCACACCCGGCTAGAACATTTCTCTTTAAAGATTTTAAAATGTTGTTTTGTATAATTTATTAGGTGACCAGAAAGGTGAGTAAAGAACTTTTCAGATATTATTACTTCTAAAAAAGAAAAAGCACATGGTGTTAGAGGAAGTTACTATTTAGATAATCTGATAGTTGAGTTTAACTTTTGGTTTCAGTCTCACTTTTTAATTGTTTCTCTGACGAGGGTTGGATATTGTAGTTATAGTGAGGGTGCACATTGAGCTATTATTTTAGCATTAGAATTTAGAAACTGGTATGCTTAAAATACTAGATTTTTTCTTTTCTTTTAGGCAGTAACTTTATTATCTCATGATAAAGGTAATTATTACACAGGTGACTATAATTAAATGTTACTTAGCAAATAGATGATTTAAAGAAGAAAGCCTTTAACAGGTTTGTCTCTATTTTCTTTGGAGAAATTCTTCAAAGTGGAATTGCTGGATGGTTATTATATCTTCAGTGCCTAGTACAGAGATGTACTCTGATATTTATTGAATGAACACTCATTGAGAAGCATTAGTAAAAAGCACTTGATGAACACTGCCACGTTGTCCTACAGAAATATGCCATTTACATTAACAGTGATGGAGAGCACTTGTTTTTTATTTTCAATAATTATGATTAAAATATACAAAGTTGTTTTCTGGTTTCATGTTATGCTTAGAAAAGTCCACCTACCTTTTGTCATCAATTATTTGTGTCTTTTTTTTAACATGTAAGTCTTTAATCCCTCTAACATTTATTTTGGTATAAGATTTTATACTCATTTAACATGATTTCTCTTTTAAAAATAATATTCTTACTTTTTCTGAAGAGAAATAGCTTTCTTATTGGTGCCTCCATCTAAAGTTTAGGAATTTATTTAAAATTTGGGTATTTTAGAATATTTTGGTTTTTAATTCAGTTGACTACCTAATACAATGATGATTTAAGATTATTTTTAGTAAGAGTACTTGAAGATATAGTTATGTTGAAAAAGATGAAATGGATTTTTTTTTTTTGATGATGGTTTGCTTTTTGGTAATCAGGTGAGATAATGGACAATCTTACCCTGGAAGCTGGAGATGACGCTGGAAAAGTGAAATGGGTGGACATCAGTGACAAACTCAAGCTTTATGCCAGCCATTCTCAATTCATCAAGCTTGTGACAGAGAAACGAGATGCACACTGGAGTGAGGACTCTGAATCTGACTGCCATGGGTCATAGCTTTTGGTCTCAACAAAGCCAGAGGCCACCCAGGCAAAGAGTATGCACTGAGAAAAGGTGCACAGAACTCATACTGTAATGGGACAGGCTAGGACACTTGGAAATTGTTTTATTCACTCCAAAATGTTTGGAATTCCAGACTAAAATGAACAAATATGATGAAATAGAACAAAGAACTTTCAGCTTTTTGGTCAAAAGGATTAGAAATAGTATTATTTTATATGTATTCTATTAAAGCATGGCTCCCGAGTGTGGTGATGCATGCTTGTAATCCCAGTAGTTGGGAGGCTGAGACAGAAGAATCACAGGTTCATGTCCAGCCTTAGCAACTTGTGAGGCCCTCTGCAACTTAGTGAGAACCTGCCTCAAAAAAAGAACAAAAAATATGGCTGGGGGTGTAGCTCGGAGGTAGAATGCCCTTGGGTTCAATCCCCAGTACCAAAAATAAATAAATAAAGCATGGCTTAAACCAAATTTTAAAAACTGACACTCTTTGAAGAATTGTAATTAGAATAAAAAATAAATAAATTCCTGATGACTGTAACTTCTGCTTTATATCTAGTTCTTGTCTGTTAGTTCTTTCCCTCCCACTAATCTTCTTAGGCCTGAAGGATGTTCCTGCCACATCAAACTCCTTTTTGAGGAGTACCACCATTGGATATAAATATATGTTGTCTAATCTGATTTTTCTTTAAATTTCTTGCTTCACACATTTGCTTTCTATGATCTTGTTGAAACTGATTTCAAAGTGAAAATTTTTGTATTCTTGACTGAGTCATTTGTCTTATGAGGAAATTTCAGTTATTTTAGTCAATAAAGGTCAATATAAACAAATAAGAGTTCATATTTTCATTTTCAGAAATTCTGAATTTAAAAAATATGTATAGGTAGTTGGGCATGGTGGCACACACCTGTAATCTCAGTACTTGGGAAATAGGAAGGTTGCAGGTACAGGGCTAGCCTCAGCTATTTAGGGTCCTCAGCAACTTTGACTTTGTTTCAAAATAAAAAAAAAAAACAGAAAGGGCTGGGGGTATAGCTCAGAGGAATAATGTCCCTCCTGAGTTTAATCCCTAATGCCAAGTTTTAAAAAATGTCCAGGAAATTAGTAATTTATGGAAATTCCACTCTACAATTTATGGGAATTAGACTCTATTATATGTCATAAATCAATTACAAATAGATGTAGAAAGGAATTGAAATCAAGCAGGAACAGAGAGAGTCACTGTGACTTAGAGTAGTTTTTGCTAGGAAGGGAATGTTAAGGATTGAAGTAGGTTTTTGAGAAATGCATGATGAATATAAATTCTAGAGGAAAGTAGAGGGTTTCTTGGAAGCAAAGAAAAGTAATACTAGCTTGTTCCAGTGGACATGTATGTCACAGTCTGCCTAAGCATATCCATTAGAAAGTCCCATTGTATTAACTCCCTTCAGTATGAAGTATGGGCTAAATCCTTCTTCATTCCAGTTTAACTATACATAGGTCATCTAAAGAAAAGGAAGTTTAGGGAAAAGAGGCATGATGGTTTTCCTTTCTTTAGATGTTTGAAAAAGATATTATATTTACTTTGTAACTAGAGAGCAAAGCTGGGATTAAGGTAAACAAAAGAGGTAGATTTTTGTTGTTTTGATTTTTGATGTAAAAAGTTTTTTTGGTGGTAAGCCTGAACTGAACTGAGAGGTAGCTTTTTCCCCCTTCGTGTAACTATAAGTTTTACTGAGAATATTGGAATATTTGATTTAAGGGTAACTTGAACCCCTCTAGAAGAGTTATATTATGATTATAAGGCATATGTATGATTTTTTAAAAATTTTTTGTGATACTGGGGATTGAATTTAAAGGCATTCTACCTTGGGCTGCTATCCAGCCCTATTTTATTTTTTATTTTGAAACAGTCTCGCTAAGCTGCTGAGGATCTCACTTAGTTTTTTTTTTTCTTTTTTTTTTTTGCGGTACTGGGGATTGAACTCAGGGGCATTCTACCTCCGAGCTACACCCCCAGCCCTATTTTTTATTCTTTATTTTGAAACCGAGTCTCACTAAGTTGCGGAGTGCCTCACTAGGTAGCTGAGGCTGGCCGCGAACCCGGATCCTCGGGTCTCAGCCTCCCTTAGTTTTTGAGGCTGACCTCGAACCTGTGATCCTCCTGTTTCAGCCTCCAAGTATTGGGATTACAGGCCTGTGCCACTGTGCCTGACTTTATAGTAATCTTTTAAAATCCAAAAAATCCTGGTGGCAATGATATGTCATGAGGGACTTATACTTGATGAGGATGATGTGCTCCTTGAGTGAGAGGCTGGACAAACTCCCAGCATGAAGGAGCTGACTTTTGCTTTTACTATTTGGCAGCAAGAAATTGCTTCTTCCTAGTACTGATTGGAAATCTTCAAAGTTGAAACTAAAAGCTCTCATAAAGTTAGAGTAATTTTATGAAAAGTGACATTTACTTAGGTTTAATAGTTTTTATACATTTGAGTTGAAATTAATAAACACATTAGAATTCTATGAAATTTTTATTTAAAGTATGACTAAAGCACACAATCTGTTGGTCATAGAGTCTTTGTGGTATTTTGGTTTCCACTGGAACTTTTAGAGAGGATGCAAAGTGATGAAACCTCTACCAACTATAGGTAAGATAGAAGCAAATGATCTGATAACTGCAAATATCCAACACCATCTACAAAAGGAAAAAGACAAAATAAAATGCTAGTTTAAGATCTTCCTGGAGGAACATCAGCTCCTTCATCATTAGGTAACATTCCCTTCATATTTATTTTTCTTATGTCTTAGAGATAAGAAATTTAGTAAAATAAGTTAGTAATACTCCCATTTATCGACTATATTATTATCACTTAATTCTTACATGTGACATTACTTCCATTTTACAGATGAAGAAATTGTATTTCTTCATGTGATATTACTTCCATTTTACAGATGAAGAAATTGGTATTTCAAAAGATTGTTCAAGGTTTTATTCAGTAAGGGACAGAGCTTGTATTTGAATCCTGGGCTAGTTCCAGAATTGATTTTCTGTTCTCTATTATATACTAACCCTACTCAGGTAATGAATCTTTTGTGATTTATTACTGTAAGGATGTAGTTTAGAGGATTATGTGTTAACATAAATGGTACTCGTGTTAGCTAAAATAATGTGGTTATGTGAGTTGACTAGCATTTTTTAAATTACTTTCATAATTTTTGGTCTGAGGGCAGTTTATTTGATAATATCTTTTTTTTTTTTTTTTTTTTTTTTTACTAGGGATCGAATCATCCAGGGGCATTCTACTTCTGAGCTATACCCCTAACCC
>PVLC010042372.1:0-12863 GCA_004027655.1 Graphiurus murinus
CCTCCTTCCATGGCTATTCCTATTCTGTTAAAGCTCTAATACAAAATCTACTCCCTCCTTATTTTCAAAGAACAAACCCAGCTCATATAGTTTTGAGGAAACCATGTAAGACTTTTACTCCTTCCTTTTCCTTACTTTAAATTTTCTCTTTATCTCCATCCCTCTTCTCTGCCTTTGTGCTTCTCCTTTAGAGATGTTCTGTTCCCCTCGGTAATCCTTCACAGGGCTCTGGGTCTCTCCCTCTTTGAGACTTCATTCCATCAAGGCCTTCCATTTGTTTATATGTGTAACTTCTTCCTCTCTGTCTGAGAATATGGGTCCCCCCAAAATGTTGTGAGATGAAACAAAATCCTCAATCTTGTTGCTTCTTCATATAGTTTTTCCCCCTCACTTCAACACATACTTCTTGAAAGAATTGTCTAGATTTTTACTTCATTTTTAAAAAATTTCTCATACCTTACAACATGATTTAAATCCTTTTAAATCAACTATTATTTATAATTCATCAAGAAAATCATTAACATCCTATTGACAGCTTTTTTTTTTCTTCTAGTTCTCACCTGGTCTCCCTCCTTTGTTTCTTTTATCCTGTCTACCCATATTCTAGGCTTAGTTTATCTTGGAGTGATAGTATTTCTTTCACTACACCCTGTTTCATATTCACATTTACAATTATTTAGCTCAACTAGTCTCTCCTCAACTAGTCTCTCAACTAGTTTTTCCTCCAACTTCTCAGCCTACTCTTAATTTCCAATTTCAACAAATGACTCAGGTTCAAAATGTTTATGTCATTCATATTTTCATATATTATATTCTTCACCATTGATTATGCACTTGTTTCTTGCCAAAGAGTGCATTATGTCCTAGAGATTACAAAGGAGAATTAACAGTTTCTTTCCTCAGTGATCTTATATTGTATTGGAGCAAAAGGCTGACAGGTAAACATATAGTGTGTGCAATAAGTGCTGTTCTAGATGTGCCACTAAAGGCTGTCAGAACTCAGAGAAGAGAGTGATTCATGTTGTGAGAGGGGGTTGGAAGAAAGGCTTCACATGAGGTGGGTACTTGAGCCTTTAGTAAGAACTGAGTATTCAAAAATAGAGACAAGAAGTCCAAGAGGCTACTGGGACAGCGTTTATGAAGTCAAAGATGCATAAAGGCCTATGAAATTTGGTTTGACTAGAGTAGAGCATCAAAGAAAGTAGGACAAAGAAGAACAAGGTTAAGAGTTATTGTGAAGGTCTCCATTTGCTCATCTACTGAGCCAGTGATTGAAATTATTTTTATGGCAATTATCCTAGCAACAACATGAAGTGGGAAAAATAATCACCTTTGATTCCACTTCTCCAATTTTCCAAACATTCAGTTATTTGTTTAATCATGTAGATGTTCCCTTTCCATTGGCTTTTATATCTTTCCCCTATTGTCCACATCTGCTGCCGTCTTCCTGGCTTAGCAGCTCAGTCCCACTCCTTTGAATATCCAGATTACAAAAAGAAAAATTCCTGTCATGTTGTGTGACATTTTTAGGATGCCCTACTATCTACTACATTGGAGATAAATTCTTCATGATGGCATTTAAAACCTTCCCAGTGACCTATCTATCTAATTACAGGTAATACAAGGTAGGAATGTTCAGTGTCACCATCAAGCAGCCTTTCTGCCTGATATTTATACATGACAGAAGCTTGTCCTCCCCTGTGCCTGTGATTTGTGCTTCTTCTTCCCTGAACACTATCTTCCCCCTGTGCTTTTGGAAGCCTGTCCATCCTTAAAATTTTAATTTAAAATACATTACCTTTCAAGATTAAATTTTGCTCCAAATATATGTGATTGTCTCTTCTTTTTTTCATGTTTTGTTCTACCTTTCTATATTTTACCTGGCACATAAAAAGATAAATATTGGACATATTAATGGGGTACCATGTAATGTTTTGACATACATATAGATTGTATAAGTTTACATCAGGTTAAATATATCTCTCTCCTCAACATTTAACACTTCTTTATGGTAAAAACTTTGAAAATCCTTTCTTCTACCTGTTTGAAATGTACCGCACATTATTACCCATAGTCATGCTACTGTACAGTACTGTACACCAGAACTTCTTGCTCCTCTCTAATTGATATTTGGCCCTCATTTATCAGCCTTTTCTTACCCATCCCCCGGCCCACTCTCTTTGGCCTCTGGTGACCACAAGTCTACTCTCACTTCTATGAGATCAACCTTTTTAGATTCCACATATGAGTGAGATCATAAAATACTTATCTTTCTATGCCTGATTTATTTCACTAAATATAATCATCTGCAATTCTATCCATATTATTACAGGTGACAGGATTTCATTCTTTTTTATGGCTGAATAGTCATTCTACAGTTTAATAATGTGACTTAAAGATTGATTTGATGCAACCAGCCTGAGTCTATTCCCATACAGTGTCAACTGCATTTTACTAGCTTGTGTTTTCTTTCATTTTATTTTAAAATACTGTCTTGCATAAAGTATATACTAATTAGGGTCATTATTTTCAACATAATTATAGAAGTCATTACATGTTTTTGTTGAGCCTTCATAGTTCAAGATAACTATGTGTATAGTTATAATTTCTTGTGTACCAAGCAGCAAGTAAGGACCTTAAAAATGTATATTTTTGATGTGATGTCTCCTCTGTTGTAAACTACCTCAAGAAGGTTGGGGGGAAAAAAGCAAATTAAATCAATCATATTTCAAACTTCATGTTTAGAAAATGTCTTTGGGCACTATGGTATGAGAAAAAAGAAAATTACGTTTAGTTAGAGAATGGCATTTTAAACTTTTCAGTGTCAAAGAAGCCACATGATTTAGTTTTTTTCTTCATTGTTCAGCTCACTGAGGTCAAGTAGTTACCACTAGATTCAAAGAGAGACGCTTTACCTCAAACTGCAGTGCCCAGACCTCTTATGATTTTCCTTTCTCAGTTTCTGTGATTTCTCAACTCCTTTACTCAGATTTGTCCTGAAATGGTAGATCCTTAGGAACTTCAATAATAGATATCCTAAATATTTTCATTGGTTCCATTCTAAAAGTTTCCAACCTTCAGAGAAAATGGTAGTGAGGATAAATAAAACAGAGTTAAATGCATATTCCTGTCCTGTCCTAACTTTACCTAGGTAAGCAATATCCTAATGTAGGAAAATGTACAGACACATATATAGAGACCAAATAAAAATAAGAAATTATATTAAAAAGTGATGTACATTGTATTATTCTTCCTACTCAACATGCTAGTAAACTATTAGCAATTATTACCAATTAATTATGAGACAGTTTAGTTATATGTTATTTCATTCAAATATCTATTAGTATTTTTTATATATCAGACAACTATACCAGTTACTAATGATATATAGATGAAAATATATGGACATTTTCCTAAAAGATATCAACATGATGCATGTAAATTAATAAAGAAAAGAATGTCAGTGGGCAGAAATTGGAGAACAATGCATACTGGGAATAGTAGGCCACTATTCCAAAATACCAAAAAAGAAATACGGAGGGCTGAATGAGATGAAAACCTAATTCCTATTCAAGAGCAGGAATTAACTATGGAAGAGAAAGAAACTTCCAGTTTTAATTGGAAAATGGGAGTCGAACATTTCAGTACAAGTGCAATTTAGTGCTCTGTCCAGATGGGTGTTACAGGCAAAACCAGCATCTAGACAAGTCTTTCCCTTTTCCAAGCCTGAATAAAATAAAAAAATAAACATGTGGAAGCGATGATCAGGAAGGATAACCAGAAGATACAGAAAAAAATATTTCTTTGGAAATGGTTTTCTGCACAAATTAGAAAAATACATAAAATGATGACATTAAGGAAACTCAAAATAATGTTATATTTACTTATGGAGAACTACGATAGCTGACCATGGTGACACATGCCCGTTATTCCAGTACTTGGGAAACTGAGAAAGTAAGATGACAGATTTGAGATCAACCTCAGAAATTTAGCAAGACTCTCAGGAACCTAGCAAGACCTTGTCTCAAAACAAAAACTAAAATAGGTCTGGGGGTATAACTCAGAAGTAGAACACCCTTGCATTCAATCCCCAGTACAAAAACAAAACAAAAAACAGAGAACTAGGATATAAATAAAAGTGGATGAAAAAGTTGCAATATAAAAAGGAAGAATATAATTTAGTAATATATTAAATGGTAGTAACTATGGAATAGCAGGTATGATACCACAAAAAAAATTAATCTGAATCAATGTAGAAGATAATTTTGAAAGCCCTTACCAGGGAGTAGAGAAGTAAAACGGAATTATTCATAGTAGGTAAAGAAAAATAAAATTGAGAATGGGACAGAAGATGACTGTTATAGAGGGTTGAAAACAGAACTATCACATGAAAGAATGGTATCTGAGAAGAAAATATCAGGACATATATATCAAAAACTATTCTCAACCTTTCTAGACATCTGTTTATGCAGTTTGAAAAAGCTCAGTATACTTCTATGAACAGAGATGAAAACACTATACCACGCCTGTTCCTCAGTGTTGGGCACCAGCCCCCAGCAGTCACAGCACTACGTCATTCTCTCTAGTAGACACCTTCCAATTGAAAGAATAAAGAAAAATCTATAGGAAGAACAATGCAGTAGCTATAATAAGCAGTAAAGAATTCACCTCTGAAACATGAAAGCCCATGACTCAGAAACAAAGACCGATGCCTAGCAAAGTAAAACACATTTTGTATTAAAAAAGTAATGCTCTAGACAATTATAAATTTAAAAACTAGGAAAAATGAAGTAGATGACCTCGGTAAAACCATGAAGAAATGAATGGAAGAAATGGAAATAGCTGAAGAAATAACCTCTGAAACAGGTGCTTGGGCCAGATGGTTTAACAAATGAGTCTCCTTGTCCTTTGGGGGACACAATAGTGCTGATGATGTTTAAATTCTTCCAGGACCTGAAAAATGGAAAGATATGCTGGTCTTTGTATAATGCTAGTGTGGCAATGATAAGGAGACATGGCAAAGAAAAGAAAAAGAAATTAAAAAAATAGAAGGCCAACTTGAGAATATAGAGCAAAAATTATAGTACTTACAAACTGAAATCCAACAGTATATTGAAAAAATGTCAGAACCAAACATATTCTCAAGTGCTTCAGCTATGGCAGAGTAGGGTATGTATTATGTCTGTCTTAACTACTGCTGTGTCTTCTGTGCTCATCTCAGTATCTTGCCAAAGCAAAAAAAAAAAAAAAAAAACTCTTTAATATGTGGAAAATTGAATGGAGACGTTATTAGAGGCAGAGGGGAGATATTTCTAATAAGTATAAATAAAACTTATAAATGAAAAATATGTCAATTATTAGCTGAGAGGAAGGGAATAAAAGAAAATAGATTCAATCTTTATAGATCACTGGCTTAGAAGTGAACATGATGAATATAACTCTGATAATGTAAACCCAATATTGATGTATTGATGTGGGTGCAAATGTTATATTAAGAATACAAGATGCTATTTTGAGATTTTAAAAATTAACATAATAAATTAGAAATCAAAAGATAATACATAATGCAGATGCATCAAATGACAGCAAGTTGCATTTAATTTAGACATGTGGAAGAAAATACTAAGATTATGTAAAATAAGGCAACTAAAGGAGTTACAATTTAGTTGTCTCTACAGAATGGAATTATAGAGATCTAGACAGGAAGTACTATTTTCAGTATATAATAGTTTATTATTATTTTATTTTAATCATATTTTATTATAATGCTTAGATGACTTTCAAAGTTTTGCTTGAAATTTTAAAATTTTGACATATATTTGGTAAAATAAGAATTTACAAATACATTATGCCTGATCATAACACTATTAATTTAAAAATAATCTATTTGGGACAAGAGTAAAAGAAAACTGATCATTTATTTATTTATTTATTTATTTATTTATTTATTTATTTATTTATTTATTTTGCAGTACTGAGGGTTGAACCCAGGGGCATTCTACCTCCGAGCTACACCCCAGTCCTATTTTTTGATTCTTTATTTTCAAACAAGGTCTCACTAAGTTGTAGAGCACCTCACTAAGTAGCTGAGGCTGGCCATGAACCTGGATCCTCTGGTCTCAGCCTCTCAAGTACCGGGATTACAAATGTGAGCCACCACGCCCAGCATAAAAACTAATCTTAAACAAATATTATAGGATTCGAACTGATAAATCTGGCCACAAGATATTTTTGCATTATGTATTAGAAGCTTTAGGGGTCTATAATTTATGATATAATATCTTTCTTCTTAAGTTTATTCTCAACAAGTAGTAAAGATCATGTGCAAACAGTTTCATCGTTGGCCTTGCTTATGAACTACTATTCTCTTCTCATTTCCCTTTAAATGTTGGGGATTTTAAAAATACAGGCTTAGGCCCTTTGTCTATAGTACCTTTAATCACCTGGGCCCACAGTTTAAATTACCATCTACTCATTGAAGACCTACACATTTGTTCTCTAGCTCTAACCTACATGCTGGACCTAAAACTCAGTATCTATTGACTTCTTTAGCGTCTATCCCTTGGCTGTGTCAAAGACATCTAAAGTACATTTACAAAACACTTATGATCTCTTCCCTCAAAGTTTGCTATCCTATGCAGTTTCCAAAGAAAATCAATCTAGTTCAGGTTCATATTTATTTTTAAATACACTTGTATTAGTGTATTGTAATCACACTTCATAATGAAGTTCAGAGTCATAAGAACGTCTATGCACACAGCAGTTGGTGAGCGTCCCCTTTGGGTCCCATCCCCCATCCCTACCCTTCTTTGTACAGGATATTGAGATTGACTTTGGTAATTTAGTATATGTATGTGGTGTCATTTGAAGTGTTTCCTTTACGAGTCCCACTTCTTCCCATCACCTACCTCTTCTAGACACCCTCCATCTCTCCACTGGGGTTTTTCCTCCTTTATTTGCAATCCCTCTTGTATCCCAATTTCTCCCTAGCTTCGACACATGAGAGAAAATATATGACCATTTACTTTCTGTGACTGGCTAATCTCACTTAGCATAATATTCTCTAGTTTGTTTGTTTTTTTCTATTTCCTTGAATATGACATAATTTTGTCCTCCTTTGTAGCTAAGTAAAATTTAGCTGTGTGTATATCCCACACTTTGATAATCCATTCCTCTATTGATGGCCACCTAGGCTGACTCTATAATTTGACTACTGTGAAATGTATTGAAATACGTAAATATGCATGTATCACAATAATATTCTGATTTCAATTCCTTTGGAAAGATACCCAGGAGTGGTATAGCTGGATCATATTATGGTTCCATTCCCAGTCATCTGAGGAACTTCCACACTAATTTCCATGTCAGCTGCACTAATTTGCAGTTCTACCAACAGTATATAGTATTCCTATTTTCCCACATCTCCATAAGCACTTATTATTGTTTGTAGTATTGATAATTGCCATTCTAATTGGAGTTAGATGGAATCTCAGTGTAGTTTTGATTTGCATCTCTCTGATTGCTATTTTTTATATATTTATTGGCCATTTGTATTTTTCTTTTTGTGAAGTGTCTGTTTAGTTTTATTGCTTATTTTTTCTATTGAGTAAACTTTTAGTGTTTTTGTTAATTTCTTTATATATTCTAGATATCAATCATCTATCTGTGAAGTAACTGGCAAACATCTCCCATCCTGTAGGCTCACTCTTTTCCATCTAGTTCTACTTTATAGTTTAGAAGTCATCATTAAATTTCAATCTATGACTAATCATTTACCAAATTTTGACACAAATTTATAAATATTTACAAAATTTTTACTTCTATTTAACATCTACTACTTCTATCCAATGGTAAGATGTGTCTGCTGCTCAGACAACAAGATGACCAGCTCTACACATGTACCTGCCCTTTCAATCCATTCATTACAATGAGAAATACTTGATATTTTAATGAGGAATATGTTCCATTGATAACATGTCTATACAAAGGCTTAAGTTTGTATAAATAATAACAAAATGTGAGTCCATATATAAAGCAATAATGATTTTGCAAAGAATCTGAAGTGTGATGATGTTGATAAGGAATGAAAGGCGGAAAAAATTGAAGCTAAAGAGACATAGAAAAGGAAGTAGGAGAAAAAAGGAGAAGGAGGAGACGAAGAAGGAATCAGAAGGAAAAAAACATGAAGGCAAAGAAGAAGAGAGGTAGAGGAAGATGAAGAAGAAAAAGAGATACAAGAACAAAATTGGGATTGAAATGCTTTTAGAGTGATTTTTCAAAATAATTTTCAACACTGAGAAAAAAAAGAAATAGGACAGCAATACTCTGTGTTTTTTTTTTCCCCAAACACTAAGAAATTCAAGTCTTCAAAAACAATCCATGCCAGAATATAGACTCTGCATTCCTCAGACCTAGTCCAGTTGCCTCAGAGAGAGGCATATTGTCTTTCTTTTTGTTTTGTTTTACGCTTTCTCCATTTTTATTTTTGCATCATTCTGGGGATTGAATTCAGGAGCTTTCTACCTCTGAACTATATCTCCAGCCCCATTTTTAAAATTTTCTTAATTTGAAACAGTGTCACTAATTTGCAGAAGGCCTCACTAAGTTACTGAGACTGACCTTGACCTGCAATCCTCCTTAGTACTGAGATTATAGGCTTGTGCTACCACACCCAGCTCTTTATTTGATTATTAATACCTCTTAACCACAGTGCCATGGATTAAAGAACAAATAAGAGTAGAATATGAACATATTCAAACAGAAAGCAGAACCAATCAACCAGCCAAATAAAAGAATGAGCTTAGGCAATATGTTCTGCACTAGCTGTTGGTTTTACTTGATGTTCCCTGAAACCATGTTTTCTTTGCAGAGTTTATACCTTCTATCATTGTGATCTCAGCTCAAATGCAATTTTCTTGATGAAACTTTGCCAGCCTTCCAGAGTCCATGTGATTCTATTCCTAGCATCCTTTTCCTTTCTTAGTGTTTATCATAGTGATTGTGGACATAATATTAAAATTTGTCTTTAATTGGTCTTTGAGTCCTTTAGAGGAAAAGTGCATACTAATATATCCCCAGGGCCTACGTTAGTGCCTTGAAGACATTCTATTGATATATGTTCAACAAATGAGTAAATACAAATGAGAAGAAATAAATGAACAATATAAAATCTCACAATATTGGATTTTGACTTTTGCTTCTGGAGATTACAACTGTCTTTAGGTCATGAAAATGTTGGCTACAGTTAAATTTGTTTTATGGGTGATAAAGTGGAAAAGTAAATCACTGATTCATTAAAAAAACTACTTCCATTCATTTTCCTGCAAATGAAATTATTTTGTTTTATGCTAAGTGAGATCAGCCAGACTCAGAAAATAAAGGACCACATGTTTTCTATTGTATGTGGAAGTGAGGGAGAAAAAAGGAAATAAAAGGGGCCTTATGAAAATTAGGAGAGAGGTCATTAAAGTACTGGATAGGAATTGGAGGAGGGAGTGTGGGAAGTAAAGGTGAGGCTCTTGGAAGGAAGCAGACAAAATAATGCTATGCACATAGATGACTGTATCAGTATGAATGCCACCATCATGCATGGAGAGGGAGGAGAGGTGAATGAAGGTAGACATGGGAAGGACACAGACCAAAGGATGTTATGTGCATATAAATTTCATTATCATGTACAATTACAATGCTCCAATAAAATAATTTTTAAAAATACAAGCATCCTGTTTATGAATTTTTTTCTTTTGCAATACTGGGTATTGTACCCAAGGCCGAAATGCATGTTAAGCAAGCATTCTACCAATAAGCTACATCTCTAGCTTAACCTCTCTTTCCTACTTCCCTAATTTCAATCTCACTAAGTTAGCAGCGTTAATTATCAACCTGGGTATAAATCATTCCAAGACATTTTCCTTCCTCATAATAATTTTCCTTCCTCATAATAATAACAAGTAATAGCTGATTTTTATTAAGTTCTTAGTATATGCAATATTTCTAAACACTACATTATTATCTCATTTATTTCCCAAAAAGCTGTAATAAAAGTGCAAATGCTATCCTATTTTACACACAGAAAAACTGAAGTACATAAGACATAAGCTATTCGCTAAAGATGGGAAGATCAGACAGGTGGTCAGAAGCAGAGCCAGTATTCAAACAAAAGCTCGGATGACCTGACACCACAATCTTCTATGACGTTGTATCTGCTCTTTTCCAATGCACACACTAATGTGTCTACTACATATAACTACCTACTGCGAATAGACAGGGACACATTCAGTAATGTGTTTACAAGCTGTTACACCCATATCTGGCCTATGGTGAATACTCATTCAGAATAAGCAGTTGTTGCTATGATATCATTTGTCTTAACAAGATAAAACTACTACATACCTTAATCTATCACTTGTGCTTATTACTTGAAAATATAGAATCAATATCAAATGACACACACTTTTTTTTTTATTGTGATACTTTGTGCATTGTAAGCATACATCTTTGTTAGGTACAAATTGATAACGACATATGTGCACACATTTCTCATTTGACCCCTTCCCCAAATTCCCAACCTGTGCCCTTGCCCTCCCTCCCTCTCAAGTTCAGTTTAGTGAGTGATCTTGATATAATTGGGTAAGTACATTGTGTGCATTAGGGTACTCCCCCACCCCATGTCTATGCCCTTCCATTAAATCAACTTCCTTGCTTATTGAGGGTCTCTCCTTTTTTCATCTGGAGACCTTCTTATGCTCCTTCTTCACCCTAGCATCCACATATTAGGTAGAACATATGCTTCTTTACTCTTTGTGACTGACTAATCTCACTTAACATAATGTTTTCCATTTGCATCCATTTCCCTGCAACTACATGGTTTTGTTCTTCTTTATGGCTGAGTAAAATTCCATTGTGTACATGTCCCATAGTTTTATAATCCATTCATCTGTCAATGTCCATCTTGGCTATTTCCATAGTTTAGCTATTGTGAATTGTGCAGCTATAAACATAGATACACATGCATTGGTCTGATAGTTTGGTTTCCATTCTTTTGGGTTAGGTACCTAGAAGTGGTATTGTTCGATCATATGGTAGGTTCATTCCCATTCGTCTGAGGATCCTCCAAACTGTTTTCCAAAGTGGTTACACTAGTTTTCAATCCCACCAACAATGTATTAGGGTTCCCACTTCTCCATGCCCTCGCCAGCATTTGTTATTGTTCATGTTTTTTTATGATTGCCATTCTGATTGGAGTTAGGTGAAATCTCAGGGTAGTTTTGATTTGCATCTCTCTGATTGCTAATGATGTTGAACATTTCCTCATACATTTATTGGCCATTTGTATTTCTTCTTTTGTGAAGTGTCTATTTAGATCCTTTGCCCATTTTTTGATTGGGTTATTTGTTTTCTTAGCTATGAGTTTCTTGAGTTCTCTGTATATCCTAAATATTAGACCTCTATCCAAAGAATAAATGGCAAAAATCTTCTCCCACTCTGTAAGCTCTCTGTTGAGATTCTTGATAGCTTCCTTTTCTGCAGAGAAACTCTTCAGTTTAATGCAATCTCATGTATTGATCTTCCTTTGAATTGCTTGTGCTTTTGGGGTCCTGTGCCTATGTGCTGAAGTGTTGGTCCTATACCCTCTTCAAGTAGCTGCAAGATATCTGGCCTGACATCCAGGTCTTTGATCCACCTTGAGTTGACTCTTGTGCAAGGTGAGAAAGTGGGGTTTATCTCCATTTTCCTGCATATGGTTAACCAGTTTTGACAACACCATTTGTTAAAGAGCCTATCTTTTTTCCAGTGTATGTTTTTGGCTCCTTTTGTCAAAAATCAGTTGACTGTAAGTCTGTGGGTCTGTTTCTGAGTCTTCTATTCTGCTCCATTGGTCTATGTGTCTGTTTTTGTGCCAATACCATGCTGTTTGTATTACTGTGGCTTTTTAGTACAGTTTGAAATCAGGTATTGTGATACCTCCTGCATGGTTTTTATTGCTAAGAACTACTTTGGCTATCCTGGGCTTTTTGTTTTTCCAGATGAATTTAGGACTGATTTTTCTATGTCTGTGAGGAGTGACCTTGGTAATTTCATGGGTATTGCATCAAATCTGTAGATCAATTTTCGGAGGATGGCCATTTTGATGATATTTATTCTGCCTATCCAAGAGCATGGTAGATCATTCCATCTTCTAAGGACTTCATTGATTTCTTTCTTCAAATTTTTATAGTTTTCCTTATAGAGGTCTTTTACCTCCTTGGTTAGGTTTATCCCTAAGTATTTTATTTTTGGGGGTGCTATTGTGAGTGGAATTGTTTTCTGGATTTCTTTTTCAGTGTATTTATGGTTGGCATACAGAAAAACCTCTGATCTTTTAAGATTGATTTTGTATTCAGACACTTTGCTGAATTTGCTGATCAGTTCTGCAAGTTTTTTGGTTGAGTTTGTTGGGTGTTCTAAGTATAGTATCATGTCATCTGCAAAAAGGGATAGTTTTAGTTCTTCTTTCCCTATTTTTACCCCTTTGATTTCCTTCTCTTGCCTTATTGCTCTGGCTAGAGTCTCAAGTACTATATTGAGCAGAAGAGGTGATAATGGACATCCTTGTCTTGTTCCTGTTTTTAGTGGAAACTCTTGCAGTTTCTCTCCATTTAATATGATATTGCCTGTGGGCCTATTGTATATTGCCTTTATGATGTTAAGGTACATTTCTTCTATTCCAATTCTCTGAAGTGCTTTTAGCATGAATGGGTATTGGATCTTGTCAAATGCTTTTTCAGCATCAATTGAGATGATCATGTGATTTTTCTCTTTGAATCTGTTTATGTGGTGAATTACATGGATTGTTTTTCGTATGTTGAACCAGCCTTGCATCC
>PVLC010042373.1:0-12974 GCA_004027655.1 Graphiurus murinus
AAAAAAAAAAAAAAAAGAAAAGTTAACCATCAGCATGTGGGAAAAACAGTAATGGTATATACAATTTCTGTCTCTTCTCATGAATTTTCATCTTGAAAATACCAAGAGAGAGCCAACTATCTTGCTAAAATATCGTCCAAATCCATGTTTCAGCATTTCTAGAGTTCTCATATTGGCCTTCATAATCAGTGCCTGGTAGTCACCTTTAGCTCCTAGGCTTTATTAGGCTTGGAGATTTTACCAGATACAAACCCCGGGGACTGGGTATTTTGAAGGTTTTGGGCCCTGTGTATGCCCACAGAATGAGAGACCAAGCTAGAAAAAAACGGATTTCTTATTTCACATTTCTTTTTTTTTTTTGGTACTGGGAATTGAACCCAGAGGCATTCTACCTCCAGGTTATACCCCTCACCACGATTTTATTTCTTCTTTGGAAACAGGATCTCACTATATAGGGCCTCGCTAAGTTGCCGATGAGGTTGGCTTCAAACCTGTGATCCTCCTGTCTCATCCTCCCAAGTACTAGGATTACAAGCCTGTGCCACCAGACCCAGCTTTTTCACACTTTTCTAACAGAGACAACAGAGATCTATTTCAAAAGCTAGCTTTTTATGATGTTAGGGTTTTTTGGTATGCAAAGAAGGGAAAGTCAGTTGAGGTGTTGCAGATATGCTATTTGTGTTGTTAGGTTTTTAGCTTTTTGAGGTTAGGTTAGGAATAATGCTTTTCTTTAATTGACAATGTTAGATACTCCATAGGGTGCCACTGTTCAATAAGATTGTCGAAGAATAAAATATAAAAATATACCGTGACTCATTGAGTCCATTATATAGTTTTTATATTTTAATATCTCTAAAATTGGGTAATGGTCGGTCTTATAATTTATCATCTTAGAATGCATAAACTATTATAAACAGAATTTATAACACCTAAGGTTTCTAGTACTTGAGGAAATGCTAAGTTTTGAAGTGAGCCAAAATACCAGATAAGAGATGAAAGCCATACATATCTGTAGCAAGTTTTTGAATTTTATGGTGATCTAATCGTTGGCTGACTACGTGCTGTTTAATTAAAGTCTGGCATAAATCATGTGTATTATTCGTGTGAAAAGTTTTTTATTTACAGGAATAAAATAATTAGAGACAACATGCCCTGCAGAGTGTGGGAAACTCTATACCCAGATGTAGCTGTATAAGTTTACACAGTTGGAATTCCTCAGTGCTGGTTGCTAAATAAAAGTCTTCACTATTTAGGGTCTTAGCAAGCAGTTGCTAATTATGTACAGATCAGTGAAGTATAAGCATGTTAGTGGCTCACATAAACAGCAAAATATTTTAGGTGAATGAGTTTTAGTTTGTATTTAGTTGTTAAATAAAAGATTGAAATTTGTCATATTTTGTGATTGGTATAATTAATTATTCCACAATAATAAAAGTACTTTAAATATATGATGCATATCTCCTTCAAAGCCACTTATGGGCTTTTATAATAACCGTTTCTGATAAACATATAATACATTGGCAGCTAAATAATTAAAATAGTTATGTAATGAGTACACCATAAGATCTATAAGTGTAATCATTTTAAGTAAAAAATGATAAATGCAAAATTATAAGCAGTGTGGTAAAAATGATACTTTTTCATTTATTTGTTTAGTGCTAAGCCAAATCCAGTGTGGTACAATTGCAGATTTAAAAAGAGTGTCCAGAAGTTATTTAAGGAATAATAGAAACAGGTTTGACCTGACTTTGAGAGATTGAGATTCAGTCCTGATTCTGTTGCTTACATGAGTCACTGAACCTTGGGCCTTAGCTTCCTCATCTGTAAAATGGAGATAATTATCTGTATAGTTGATTTCTGCAATAGGATTTCAATGAGGTAAGAAGTATAAATGTGATTTGAAAAATCTCATCATCTGTATTTAAGGTGGTAGGATGGCTTTGGTAAATCGATTTACTAAAGGTGGAACACTTGGAATTTAGAACAGAACAGAAAGTGTGATAGTATATCCCACCCCACTCACCATCTTATTGTGATACTTTAAACATGGGATGGAGGTTGGCTCTAAGAGTATATAATGAGATCTGCAATTTTTAAATGCAGTTTTTCCAAAATAGTCTCTAAAATTGCTTTAGTATTTCAAAATAGGGTAGGATAGCAGAAAAATGAAGTCTGCAAACATGCAGGATAATGAGTTTATTGAGAGCAGCTCGCAAAAAACATTGTGCAAATGGAGAATAATGATCTTTGTGCCCTTACTTTTCTGGCAACCCAGGCTCTACCGAGTTTCACAGCGTCCTTTGTTGTTTCTCTTGGGAAGAATGAGGCAGGATGCCAGCATGCTTCCTCATCTCGTCCCCGGCAGTGGTTTATGTCCTTGCCTTTCAATTGCCATTCATTATGAGATATTTCCAGTCTTTAAGAGAACATTAGTCTTATTGCTATGTGAAAAAAAATCTTTTTGATATAACTGTAGCAATGATATTATAATTTTTATGCAATCAAAGAAAAATAAATAAAAGTGCAATAGTGAATACCCAAATATGATGTCATATAGCAACCTGAACTTAAACTATCCTCATATTCAAAGCTCATCACTAAGCTCGTCACTTCATTTAAGTTATGCTTGAAAGACTTGAAGGTTCCTGTGTGTGTGCGTGTGTGTGTGTGTGTGTGTGTGTGTGTGCTTGTTTCTTTCTTTTTTTTTATTGGTGGATTGTAATCATACATCTTTGTTAAGGCATACATGCACACATTTCTCATTAAACCCTTCCCCAATTTCTGTTCCATTCCCTCCCCCTCCCTCCTTCTCAAGTTCAGTTTAGTGATTGACTTTGATATGTGTTTAAAAGTACATGATGTGCATTAGGGCAGTTCCCTCCCCCCTCCATCACCTTCAGTTAAGTCTCCTTCTTTGAGCTTGTTTCTTTGCTTAAACAGATTTTATTATTGGGTATGGGAATGTTTTCCTTTAGGAATGCTAAAATGCAAATATCTTATCTATTGGATACTCAGATAATACTTTTTTTGACACTGGCAATTGAACCCAGGGGTGTTTTACCTCTTTACTACTGCCCAGCCCTCCCTCTCTCCCTCCCTCCCCCCCTCTTTCTTTCTTTTTGTATTTTGTAACAGGGTCTCTCTATGTTGCTGAGGGTCTCACTAAGTTGCTGAAGTTGTCCTCAAATCTGCAATCCTCCTGTCTCAGCCTCCTAAGTACTGTGATTACAGGTGGGTGCCAGATAATACTTTCTTGAAGTTGTAATAATGACCTCAAATATTGAAGGTAATGCAAGTATCCTATAACTATATAATATAAAAAGTCTAATAGGGAAATGTATTTAAGTGGTGAATTCACCTTTTGGAATAGAGACAGTTTAACTGAAAGTGTTGTCACAGTGGTGTTTCCTTAGTTGGTAGGCACTTCAGTTGCATTTGAGTGCTGCCATCTTGTAATAGTGAGTTGTTATGTTTTTAGGTCTAGAGAGGTAAGCTGTAAGCAACCAAGAGCCAAGAACCAACATGTATTTGAAGTCTTTGGTTACTTCCTTAAAAAGTATATAATACTAATTATGGCAGCTTATCAAGCTATGTGCTGTACTGAACCTTTTACAGGTATAATTGTAGTTGGTTACCTCTAACTGTCTTATAAATTTCATCATACCTATCCATAAAATGGGAGAATGTTGTCCCCATTTTGAAGATAAGTAAATTGAAACTTGGAGAGTTTAAGTAACTTGTCCACTAAGCAAAACTGAGAGTTCAACTAGTGTCCTGACACTAAAATACTGTTATCATTTTTTAAAGAAAATGAAACCTATTTGTTATTAGAAGATGATGCAAAGAAATGGAAAATTATGCTAGATTTTCTCTAATGATTTTTGTTCATGAAACTTAAAAAATAAATTTAACCAAATGTTCATTCCACCAAGCTTGATGAGACCACCAGAATCATTTTTAGAGTGGTTTTCTTCTAAGGCAGTGCTGAGATTTTAAGTCAGCAGGTAAAATATCTGGGTTGCTTTTGTCAGCAGCCATTGCATCCCCTCCCCCTTTCCCCTGGTCTCACTTGCCAAGGGATATTAAATGCAAGAACCTTCTAGCCATTCTGTCTGGCTCCAGGGATCTCATCTATTTGATTTGATGTCTAGGTCATTAAGTATGTTGGTTTACTGGGGCTCTGGTTTCCCTGTGTTCCACACATCACCTTTTATAGCCATGGGCAAGTCTGTATCTAGTCACTTTTTTTTTTTTATCTCTAATTGCTCTTTGTCAGTCCTGGAAAGGCCTTAATTAACCTTTCCTTGTTTACAAATTTTGAATTCTGTTCTGTTCATCGAAAGCATCCTATTGTCAAGGTCCTGTTTGGATGCTGTAAAGGCTGGAGAGGTTCTCTGTTCTCCATGGACTCATTGTGTAGGGAGGTTTTGAGAATATAGACACCAATAAGTATCATAATAAAATTGCAAAATTACGTAGGGTATTTTAATAGACATTCAAGCAGGAGATATATTACAATAAGTGTAATAGATCTCAAAAATTTCTCTTGAAGTAAAAATGTATGTTCAGTAGTCTGGGGCTACCTAAATGAAAATATTAGATACAAACTAGTTCCTGTGAATTCTAGTTTACCTGCAATATGTGCACCCTAAAAATGCAAAACAGCATATAATAATTGGCTTCCGTCTCTTCAATTATTAAATAAAGGTTGTAGCATCAGGTATATACATTAAGCTTTCTGAATTCCTGAATATATATCATAAGGCATATAGTATTTGGTATCTATAAATCAGATATATTTCACTGATAGATAATATAGGGTGGCTTTATTATTTAATCTGTTAAGAGACAGGTTTTAATAGTTTTACTTTGGAAAGGAACAAATAAACTTACTAGTCTATCAAGACTAGATCTTATTATCTTAATGATAATTACAGCCCCTGCAAAGTGTAATGCAACTTAAAGGTCCTGGACATATGCCTGTCTGACTGAAGACATTTGTAGGTTAAAGCAGAAACAAAGAGCTATTTTCAACGTGGTGAATGACTTCATGGATATTGGGAGAGAGTTAAGTTTAAATTAGTTTTTTTTGGCTAGAATTTTGAGTGTGCAAAGAATAGTTTTAGAGAAAAGATGGGTTACAAAGCATGGAGGAAAGATGTGTTTCAGTAGCCTAATGAATAACGCCTTAGTGTGGTGCTTTAAAAGGAAATTAAACTAGTCATCTCGTGATTCAACAACAAATATATTTTGCATATGATACCAAGAGGGCTGGGATGAGAAAAGGAAGCAAGTTGTAAGAGTTGGCAACAGACTCATATGTGGCCTGAAAGATAAGCTGACACCAAGTCCCTTCCAAAGTCATTATCTAGGATAGACAGGTATATTGTATATTTAAGAGTAAAAAGGGCTACAATTGAGGCTAGAATACTGAAGCTTTCCATTATTGAGTAAAAGTGGTGGCACCAGGAAGGTACACTAAGAAATCCATAGTTTTCTGAATTCCTGGCTAAGAGAGTAAGTTGTAAAAGCTCAGAAGACAGTGGGAAATGAGTAATTGGCCTGCAGAAGAGATAAAGGTTGAGTAGGTAGACCAGGAAGCCTGTGCAAAGCATGCTTGCCATCCCTATGTTACTGAGAAGCTTAGCAAAACTATTAACCCTTCTGTGTTGTATAGCTCAGTATTTCATAGTTAAAGGGGGAGAGGACACACGGGAGTATTTTGCAAAATTTTACTTGAAGTTCTAGCATCTAAACTTAAATCACAACTTAGGAGTTTCCTGTTTATGGATACACATATAGGACCTAATAGAGACCAAGTCTTGTGGAACGACAAGGTGAAGACAAATCCTTCTGAAGTTAGGAGTCTGAGGAAAAGAAATCTCAAGAAAGGCAGGAGAAGAATGGTTATTAAAGGAGGAAGAGAATTCAGAGAAACTGCAGAATGCCACTGTATCTTTACCCTTTTCTTTCAAGTTTTTTCCCCCCAGGGTAGGAAGATGGGTGGTTTATTTCATTCTTTGAACTTTGCTATTTTTAACTTGGGTTGTAGCAATAGTGAAATCTTTGTGGGTTTTCATTTTTAATTTTTATGGAATTTGTAGCTTTATAGAAACTGTGGATTGAATCTGGCCAAGTGTTGGTTCCTATTTGTTATTTTTAGACCAGAATCTTCTGGAACTACTTGCCAAACACATATCATTTATGGGATTATGAACTGTTTGGTCTTCATTAGAGGCCAGCGCCACTATTTATTTTTTACTGAAGCTCTCCTGAAGATAGTAATTTAATACACAGATTAAATATGTTATGCTTACAATAAAAATATTTCATGTTCTGTATTTGCCATCATAATAAACAGTGGTTTAATAGTTAACATTTGTTGAAAATCAGTATTTCTGATTTCTGTTCTGTATGAGACATTGAGTTAAGCCAATGTCATGTAATATTCATGATAGTCTTGCAAGAGGATAGTGTCTTCCTTTTGTACATAAGGAACCTGAGATTCAGAAAAGCTTGTTTGGAATACATTGCACTAAGTGGTAGTTCCTGGCTTGATACCATATCTGTCTAACTTTTGTGTATACTTAATCTGTGACATAAAGGAATGATTGATTTTTACTGAAGAACTTCTTCCAAGATCTGACAACCTTCATCACATAAAGGCTTTATAGTTCATCACTGAAAACAGATGCTTTGACTTCTATTGCCTGCCAGAAGGGTGAATATGTCCTCTGCAAAGCGGGATGCAGAAATAAGATCCTGAGTATACATCTGGTATAGAAATGAATGAGACCATCTCAAACGAGGCTAATTGTTTCACCAAATTTAAAGTGCCAAAACACAGCTGAGCATGGTGGTACACACCTGTAATCCTAGTACTTGGGAGGCTGAGACAGGAAGATTTTATGATCCAGGCCTGCTCCAGCAACTTAGTGAGATCCTGTTTCAAAATAAAAAGGGCTGAGGGTGTAGTTTAGAGGTAGAATGTTCCTGGGTTCAAACCCCAGTACTATTAAAAAAAAAAGTGCCAAAACAACCAAGTGGTTCTGTTCTAAAATGCAACACACTAATTTAGTGGCCTAGAATAGCTCTTACCTTTTTGCATTTTGGGAATGAGGAACAGTGTCAGAGCCCCTATTGCCCACTGGCAGTTCTGTCTCCACTGGCCTCCCATGGACAGGCCCATTGTTGCATGGCAGTGTTTCTCAGTGTCTTCATGGAAAGATAGATCCTTTATTTCATTTCAGTAAGAAATGAATAGATCCTTAATTTCACTTCATTTCTATAAGCATTTATTGACTATCACATGCCATATGCTTTGTTCTGGGTTCTCTTTATGAAGGCTTTTCTTTAATTGCTAATATCAAGCAATCTAACTGCTTATATAAAATAGAAAATAGCAAGGCTTTTTTTTTTTTAGAACTGTATTCAAGTAAAAGCCATAGAATTTTTTTTTATTGACACGTTCTCATTGTGTTTCTTTTGTATAGTGCCACACCCAGCATTCTTTTCCTCTGAATCTTCTCCATCTAACAATCTGACATTCCTAGTTCTAAAAGAACACTAAAAACAACTGCAGTTATTAAAAACCAAGGCTCATTTTGTGGTTCTTTGACATATCCTGCTATGTAATATGCTGTATGTTTTTTATTAAATTAAAGCTTGTGGTTATTCTCGTGTGTGTTCCAATACCATGAGCTTTTCAGTAATTTATCTCTAGTGGATTCTTAGCATTATAAGCACTCTGGCAGTTGGTTTACATTTATCTCTCTCTTTTTCACTCTCTCTCATCTCTTATGCACTAAGGCAAAAGGAGCACAACATACTTATTCTCAAGAAGCTTAAAATCTAGAACATTATTCAGTTATGAAAGTTTAGGAATGAGTGTGCATTTCCTTTGGCTTTTAGTATGATGTTTCATAATGACCATTTTCTGACAGTTTCTTTCATAGCTAGTGTTTTGAATATATTACCTACCATTCATGGATTCTTGCTTAGATTTTATATAAGCAGGTGAAGAAAAAACTAAATGTTCTCTAAAGGCTCACATGCTTCTCTGTCAAAGAATGTTTATCATTCTTAGGGAATTAACTATGATAGGACATAAAAGAGCAACCAGTTTGGGAAATGGAAGACTTGTCCAGGTTGGAGTCAACTCTCTAACTCAGGACAAGTTATTACTTGACTAAGAGTTATCAGAGCTCTAGCTCTGTGTAAGAAGTATATAATAAATTTGAAATATTAAAACTCTTAACAACACTGTTGCTGTTTTTATTGTAAAGCATATTAGAGAGTCTTTTAAGGAATAAAACATTATCATCATGGGTTTGGAAAGTGGTTAATCCATATTTTCTAAGTGGTTAAAAAAAAGCTGCATTATGCTCTCTGTATTTCCTTTTCTTTCAGAAATAATTGAACTCCTCTTGCTTACAAGATACTGTGCTAGATACTTGGATAGTGTTCATGGATGGTAATGTTTCCTACCATTAACATACTGTTTAAAGTGGAAGCTTACACCTAAAATAAGGTGGATTAGGTTTATACATAACTAAGATGGAAGGCAAAATAGAGAATATATCACAAATGTAACAGTGGTCAGGCTAGAGGAAGAGGTGAGGTCAGGTTGGAAGGAATCAGGAAGGGCTTTAGGGAGAAAATTGGAGCTTGGGAGAGGACTTAAAGAAGGGACCACTCTAACTCTGGTGCATGATGAAGAGTAACATAACTAGGTGGAATAGTAATAAAAACAAAACTATGAGATAGTGGTTGGTTTCTGATAACCAGTACCTCTCCTGGGTAAATGTGGTTGGGTATATAGGTGGAAGGTGCCCTTTGGAAGATTCTGGACATATCATTAATTTAGCCTTGCTGCCACATGGTTGGATTCTTCCACTCCATGTCATTACTGATTCCTTTATCTTCACACACATGGAAATGATTGTGCCACCTGTGTTGGAGATCTGCATGCAGAGTAATATGTCACTCTGGTGGAGCAAGGATTCTGGGTCTGGCTCCCTGGGTGAACTTCTGGTTCTGCTATATCACTAGCTTGTGTTACCTTGGGGAAGTCACTTACTATTTCTTACCTTCTTCATCTGTCAAGTGAGAGTGACGATAATTAGTTCTGGTAGCCATTGAGGATTAAGGGGTTCCTTTATATTAAATGCTTGGAAATGTGTCAGGTACTAAGTACTATCTGTGCTGCTGCTGTTGTTAACCTCTGTAGGAGAACTTATTGACTGCCTTCTGATGTGATTAATTACATGCCTCATACTCTTACTGGGTTGTGCCCTTTTAGAGAGAAGGCTCAGTCATCTTTTTAACCTTTGTGTTCCCATTGCATCATACTGTCTGATTTCTGCATGCTAGTGTGAAGATGATAATTCTATAAACATGTATGTCTAGACATACTGCTTCTATGAGTCTTGCTTAAATCTAATCCCGGAGAAACTGAATTTCAGGAAGAACTGCCTTATACCAGTGGGATGACTGGTTATACTTGTTTCCACAGAAATATAGCTCTCCTCCATGGCTGACATTGTAAAAGTCAATCCATTAACACTTATAAAATAACAGGTAGACCTCAGCTGGTAAGTCCATGTGTGAGAAAATGTATAATTAAATATTTACCAAGTGTTTTATGTTTCTCTTAGGAAAAGCAGTTTTAGTAGTTTGTTAGCATCATTGTATCATGGGTGCTCCAGGTTACCTGTTGGATACAAAAATATTGTTGACTTATTAAAGACTAGTGTAATTTCTTCCAAGTTATAAAGTGAGCACAGAGGGAGAAAGTCTGTGTTTCACCTGCAGATGAGGCAGATGAGGCAGATGGGGCGGATGTGGTATATGTGGTACTTGTACATCAGTCACTAGGAAATTAATGCTGTTCCTATACTGTCACCGTAGAATGTGGTTCTGGTGGCTCCAACTGGGATTATTTTCTTGTTTTTCTTTAAGTATTAATAGTGGGTAGAAATAGAAGGACACACCTCTGTATAACTTGGATCCTTTGCTTGGCATGGTTTATACACTCCATCTTTCGTTTTCTACTCAAGGGAAGATGTTGATTTTAATGTTGTTCATTGTGATTCTGTAAAATGAAACAATACATTTTAAAAATCCAGTTATATTTTAAGATAAAGATCCTTCTATTCTGATGTGAATCAATTTTATTTAAAGGCAGTTAGAAGCAGTACTCTGTTTTGTGTATATGGTGATATAAAACATGAACCAGACAATTAGAGAATAGTGTGTTTTGTTTTATTTTATTTTAGCACTGGGAATTGAACTCAGGGCCTTGTGCATGCTATGCAGGTTGTTCTTCCACAGAGTGACATCTCCAGCTCATGTGATTTTAAATCAAAGAAAGATGTTAGGCTTTCTAGTTCAGAACTGCACCCTCAGTAGGAGATGGAGCCAAGATTAATAGCAGAAGGTAGAGTCTTCTTCTAGTATAATTGAAGAATATTGCTGCCAGAAAATATAAGTGTTTTACCTTGATGTTTTTGACCTCATGGTTACTTGGACATTTGGAAAATGAGAATAAATAGAAGGAAGATAAAGTACCCAAAACATGCCATATTTTATACTTTCCCTTTATTCTTGCAATTATCATTTGAAGTGGTTGAGAACCATATTCTCTTATATAATCCTATCTCTCATGCTTTCAGAAGGGCTGTGAAGAGATCATTCATGCATTTTTAATTCTACCCAGTGTTGAAATAGACATAATCTCTTGCACAGAAACACTACATAATGATCCTGTTGCAGCTTAATTGCTTTGCAGTGCACCAAGAGAAACTGGAAACTACTATCAACAGACTATTTTCTTGAGTGCTTTCCAAGATTATCTTTGTCTACCATGCCACCTTCACGATTAAAGTTTTTTTTTTTTTCTGAGATGTTCAACATGGAAATAACCAACATGTTTTGAGTACTTACTGTGTGTCTGGCACTATTCTAAGTGCTTCTTCTATATTAACTCAGTTACTCTTCACAGTGAACCCAAGAGATGGTTCTGTTCCACTAAACAGATGAGGATACTAAAGTTTAGAGAGGTTATGAAACTTAACCCATGATTGTGGCACTAGTAATTGATAGAAGCAGGATTCTGCCTTCAGAGCTCATACTCGATTGCTTGACTGTATTGACAGGGTGACTTATAAAGGGCAACTGTTTTCTTGTTGGGGATGAAGATTATTACAGCACATTCACAGTGATGTCTGTGAAGGGAAAAAGTAGCTTACCTTTCTCAGTGAAGAAGGCCAGAGGAAGGAAGGGACGGTCTAGGAAGAAATGGGGATTGTGTCAGGTGTTTCCTAAGGATAGAACTTCCAAGTAGCTCATTTGGATTTGAGAGAAGTCAGGAGGACTCTTGGTGGTAATGAGAGGAGAGAGAAGGGAGGATATTCATTGCAGGATTCATAAATATTTTATCTGCCTGTATATGCCATCTCAACTGTACTGTAGGAATTGCACCTGCAAGCTTAAACCCAGTAGAGCATAAAGCCTACTTTATATTCTACATGTAAAAGTAAAGTGATGTTAAATGGAATGTTTTTCCCCAGTCTCAGCGACAGTACTCAAATATAGCTTGGCTTAAAATTTCCTTGGAGTCAGCTTTCATTCTTTGTCTTGTCATAACACTTGATATAGGTATTATGATTTCTCTACCCTTGGCCAGAGCTGTGCACTGTCAGATAAATGCATACTTTTACACAGTGCTCTTCTTTGAAAGGCCAGTCAACTTTCCTACCAGTCTGAGCTGGACTGAATGATAATAACTGGTGCCATTTGTTGAGTTGCCTGGTATGTACCGAGCACATTTCTCATTTAGTCTTCCTAACACCCTGTGAGATAAATATTAATTCTCTGTTGTATAGAGAAGAAAAATGAACCTGAGGAAGGATGAGTGATTTTCCAAGGCCTTGCAGCTAATTGGTGAAGTCTGGTTCTGACAAAACCCCTGTTTTTTTCATTGACTAATAATTCACTAAGGAGGCTCTCTTCATCTTTCTTCCTAAAAATCCAAAGCAGAACTGCCCTCTTGAATTGAGAGTACTTTTCCAGTAGAATGTATAGCTGGTCCCAGAGTTCTACTACCTCTTTTGTAAGAAGAGATGTTAATCTGTCAGCAGTATTCTCTTTCCAGAGCGTGATTTATTTTTAAACCAGAATTAATGTGTGTGTGTGTGTTTGTGTGTGTGTGTGTGTTTGTATATCTCCAGTGAATGTTTAAAACCAAATAAACAGCAACAACAAAACACAGGCTCTCTAAAGCTTGAGGCCTGTGGTCTTCAGAATTGACCTTGGCAGTGACCTTCACGTTTGGAGTCCTGTTCACTTTTCAGTCCTGACTTTGGTTGTTACTTAAACTTCGGGCTTCATAAATGTTGGGGCTGTCAAAGTAAGTCCCGATGCATGGGTTTATGAATGTTCTATTAATGAAAAATTTATTCTGATACTAGTGGTAAGGAAGACCTTGTACAACAGAAGTCAAGACATTGCAATAAGAAAGAGAAATTGGGCTCAAATCTACATACAAGAAAAACAAGTGAGGCTTTAGAGCCCACTTAAAATAGGATTAGGAATAGTTGCTGGATAGAAAATGACTGAGAAGACATCAAGGGTAGGGGGATTAAGCAGGGCAAGGAATTATACATCATAGATGAGGGCTGAGGAATTGGAACAGATACTAGAGGGTATCTCTGTAAGCCAACCTAGGAGGATCCTTGCTAAAATTAGACTCAGTAAGGATGGGGCCCAAGGTGAAAGCCTACTCCAGAAGAGACATTGGAGAAGTTTAACTAAAGTTGGTCAAGGAGAGAGTCTTCATCAGTTTCTACTACTTGTGTTAAATATAAGGGTCAGGTATCAGACCTGAGCTCATGCAGGGAGGATACTATTAAATTAAATAGAGTGAATTCCAGAAAAAAAGTACATTTTTATTACTAGTGTAGACATCTGTGTTA
>PVLC010042374.1:0-12975 GCA_004027655.1 Graphiurus murinus
GTTCCCACAATTCCATGGGCTCAGGGAGGTGCAGCGCATGCCTACCTTTTGAACAGCAGGTCCAGCACCTGCTGGGTGGTGGTGAAGGCTCTGTAGGTACACAGGAAGACGGTGACGTAGGAGAGGTCGCTGCCCTGGAAGGCGGGCACCAGGTGCTCCACCAGCTTCTCCAGCGTGCCCGCCTTCACCGTCCGCACCTTGCAGGTCTCGTAGAGGTTCAGGGCCGACTCATTCTCACACTGGGGTGGACGAGGGACGGGGTGGTCAGGAACCTCCAGGAGAGGGCTGAACCAGGGCTGTTCTGCCTCTGAGCTACACCCCAGCTCTTTTTGTTTTTATTTTATTTATTTGTTTTTTGCAGTACTGGAGATGGAACCCAGGGGCAGTCTACCTCCAAGCTATACCCCCAGCCCTATTTTTTTATTCTTTATTTTGAAACAGGGTCTCACTAAGTTGCAGAGGGCCTCACTAAGTAGCTGAGGCTGGCCGCGAATCTACAATCCTCCTGTCTCAGCCTCCCAAGTACTAGGATTACAAGTGTGCGCCACCACATCTGGCTTATTTTTTCCATTTTTATATACTTTTATTTATTGTAATGTAACTTCATCATAATGTAGTTTGTAGTGATGGTGACATACACGCACACAGCACTTGGTGGGCTTTCCCTCAGCTCCCTCCCCATACAAGGTATTGAAATTGACACTGGAATTCTTACATATGTATATAATGGTGATAGAAGTGATTCCTTCATTGATCCTCCTCTCCTCCCCCCTTCCCCTAGACCACCTCCCTGGCTCCACTGAAGTTTCTCCTCCATTATCGGGAGCCCCTCTGGTATTCTGATTACTCCCTAGCTTCTGCATATTAGATAAAACATATGACCCTTCACTGTCTGAGGCTGGCTAATCTCACTTCACATGTTCTCCAGATCCATCCGTTTTCCTGCAAATGACATTATTTTGTTTTCCTTTATTGCTGAGAATTCCCTTGTGTGTATATCCTATAATTTTATAATCCACTCCTCTGTTGATGGACACCTAGGCTGGTCTCCTAATGTGGCTATTGTGAATTGTGCTGCTCTGATCATGGATATGCATACATTACTGTGATTCTCTGATCTCAAGTCCCTTTGGAAAGATACCCAGGAGTGGTATAGCTGGATTCTTTTTTATTTTGGAACAGAGTCTCACTCAGTTGCTGAGCCTGGCCTCGAACCTGAAATCCTCCTGTCTCAAGCCTCCAAAGTACTGGCTTGTACCACTGCACCCAGCTTAGAAGTAGAATTCAAAGTGTGGGAATGATTAGAATACTGATTCCTCCAAGTCAGTTTATCAACTGAGTCAGGATCTTGGATAACCAAGGCCTCAAGTATGGGAACCCTGACAGAACACCCCATTCTAGAGATGAGAAAACCAAGGCTCATCCTCGGTGGGGCTCAGCCTATCAGGACACCCAGGACGCTCCCCCGGCATTGCTGAAATGACCACAGAATGGATCTCCTTCTGGAGCACTATCTAACTGAAAGCTGCCCTGCTTCTGACCGGGAGGGCCGGGAAACATGATTTGTGAGACAATGTACTGCACAGCGACGTATGCAACAGCCACAACTTGCATTCTTTTGAGGTATGAAACAGCCCTACTATGTGTGATGCACATGGCAAGACCGTCAGGCTGATGCCTACATGTGGCAGAACATCTGGAGCAAAATGGGCAAACACGGCCTAAGAAGGGCGGAGGAATGAACCCGTGCAACCTGTCTCCTCCCGCGTCAGGCGGCAATGTCGGTGGGGCCTCTGCACCTGACCAGGCGAGGGGCTGGCCACTTGGGCGGGGGAGGGATCACGGGCTCAGCATCGTCTTGGATAGGCCTGGGGTCTCGAGCAGGCGAGCTCTAGGAAGGAGGCCGGCAGGGCCCCTTGGCGGGTCGGGCTGGCGGCCCGGCTCTCGCACTCACCCCGAGCCAGCGCTGGCCCTTGTTGGCTCCGTGGTGCAGCTGCACCTTCCGCAGGGAGATGGAGTAGATGACCCCGTTGATCAGCTCCTCACCGATCTCCTGCGTGGAACTCTGCAAAGACAGTGCCCGCAGCCGGGCGGGGGACCTCAGGGGCCTGCCCGGCCACTGCTGTAGAGGCGGCCTCCTGCCACCTTCCGTCCCCCAGGGGCACAGATGGGTGGTCACATCGGCCTCTGGCCAGGACTGGAGGGAAGCAGGGTGGAAGGCTGCTCCCCCAGCCCACCCCGCCAGTAACAGCCTGGGGTGTCAACATGACGGCTCCCAAGCTTCCAACCCAACCACCTGCTCCTGCTTCCCCCAACACAGGAACTGTCACTCAGCCACCAGGATTTCAAGGGCCTGACTCCTGTGGCCCCAGAGAAAGCCCCTCCCCAGCGTCTGAGGCTGCAGGCACCCTGGCCCTCCTCTCTCTGCTGACCAGCTGCGGCGGGGAGCCGTTCCTGGGCCACGTGAGGCCCTGGAGCTGACATCTCGGGTCTAGAGCAGGTGTGGGGCGTCTGATGGCTCAGCCGGGGCCACTTCCTTCCCCTTGCCCTCATTCATGCCCTCGTGCCCGCTTGGGCAACAGAGGGCTTCCCAGCTCTGTTCCTCCTCCTGTGAGTGGGCGGATATGAACAGCGGCTGTGCTGGGGTTCCACAGAACTCCCCCAAATGCGAGTCTCTGCCGAGCGGGGAGGGTCTGCTCCCTAGGAAGGGCCTTGTTTGGGGAGACAGACTCCCCACTGGGCAGGCTCCTTGGGGGGGGGCTGCATTATCAGATGTGCCTGCTTGTACCCTGCCATCCAGGGAGGGCCCCGCTTGGGGTGGGAGGGGGACTCGAGGATGGATAATGATGCTGATCTCGGAGAGTTTAGGAAAAAGTAGGGCACTGGGTCACCTACGATACATCACTGGGACCCCCTCACTGCCCCACCAGAAGTGCCGAAGTGCTGACTTAGCTTGGACTCCCCCCCCACACACACTCTTCTCTAAGGCCCCTGTGGGCTGTTAAGCAGGGCCCCAGGCCTCCTGCCCACCCTCGGAGGGCTCTGAGAGGCCCGGGAGCCATCTTCCGGAAGTCCACTTCCTCCTGACCTGTGGCCGCCCTCTCACTGTGGGCTTTGGACCAGGGGGAGAGCTGGGGACATCTCACTGGGCTCCTGACCCTCTGTTTCCTCTGGGGAGAGGGCCAGCCTGGCTTCTTGGAAGGCAGCCGGGGACTTGTAAGTACACCCACACACCCCACGCCTGGGGAGGGCCATGGTTCCCCTTCCATGGCGGAGGGGGAATTTCCCTGCAGTATCAGGAAAAACGAGACAGATGTTTTCCTTTTCCGGGCACAAAGCTGTCTCGGAGGAGACAAGCCTCTGGGTCCCTGGGGAACCAGGGCCCTGACACCCACCCCCCAATCCTCCTCGGAGGTCCTTAAGGTGCAGGCTGCAAGAGTGTCTCCCTTTCCCAGGGACATTAGCCACACCTGGCCCAACAGGGCGCCAGCGTTTGAGCACCCAAGTCACCGGCAGTAGCGCAGGAGCCTCATGCAGGACCCACCTGCCACGGGTCACTGGATTTTAACCCCTTGGGAGCCCAGCACAGTGCCAGCCCGCAGCAGGGCTCCACTGGGGGCCTGCCGGGCCAACCCCCAGGAGGAGCTGGGGCCAGGCGGCCGGCCATCCCTAAGCAGGTCTAAATAGCGGCTCCTCCGTGGGCCATGGGGCTGGGCGGGCAGCCCAGCAGCTGGCCCGGCTGTGCAGTGTCATGTGATCCCTGTGCCCTTCCCCCACCCGCAAGGGGCCCCTTCTGCCAGCCGGGTGTGTGTGTGTGTGTGGGGGGGTGCAGGCCGGCACTGAGAGCCAGGCGCGCCTGCTTCGGGATGGGTGGGGGGAGTCACCACCCTGTTGCACAGATGGGGAGCTACTCTAAGCGCACGCAGGGCCACCCCCCAGCTCTCTGCTTCTGTCACATAACGGAGGCCACAGGAATGAAGCCAGACCTCCAGAGCGTGCCGAGGGCAGGCTACCAGGGACCACGGAGCTGCAGGCGCCAGTGCACTGCCCGGCCCTGGGCAGAAGGCCGCAGAGTGGGGCCTCTGTTCTGGGTTCTGACCCCCTTCCAGGGACAGAAGGAAAGCAATTGACAGGCCTGGCATCTGCCTCCAGGCCACTCAGGGCCACCAGGCTCCTACGGGCCACGCCACCCTGGGCCACCCTCTGCTAGCAGAGCAGGCAGCCGGTGCCGGGTGCTGGCCGCGCCAGGCCCTTGGGGAGCTCTGGTGGGTGCCTGTGAGCTGGAGGAGGGGCGTGGCCAGGAAACAGCTGATGCAGAGAGAACGCCTTCCCCAAGGGCAGGCATCCGGGGCAGCTCTGAGCTCCCACCAGCCAAGAATGCCGCACGGTTGGCTGCGTCCTCAGGGGAGGATCCCCCTGTCCCACTCCAGCACGCGCGATGTCCCCAGGGCCTTGGGACCCGGTCAGCAGCTGTGCTTCTGGACACACTTGGGGCAGTGGAGTGAGTGTGGAGGTGCCCTGGGCCTGTCCTTCACTGTGTGTGGACACAGCCAGTGTCCCCAGGACAGGGACAGGAGCTAGGACACGGGTGGTCAGTGTGTCACGTCCTCGGGGTGACAAGCCAGCAGGACACCAGCTCTCTAGCCAAGGCCAGATTCCCTTGAGGTAGAAGAATGGGGGCTGCCTCCACCCTGGCCCCTCCACCGGAAGGTGGGTCACGTGTGCACAGGCAGAAGCCGCATTTTCATCCATCCTCACCCCCCCACCCAGTGGCCCAGCTCCCTGCTCCAACACACGTCCTGTGGAAGCTACAGCCAGGGTCCCCCAGGCCCCAGGTGCGCCCTGGTTTTCCTGAGGAGGCCCGGCCCATCGCTGACGCGGAGAGGAGGGCCAGGAGCCTGACACAGGCTCCTCCTTGCACGTGGAGAGGCTCAGGGACCTCACTGCACGCCCCCTGGGCTGCTGCCCAGGTCCAGTGAGTCACCAGAGGTCACCCTGGGGCTCTCTGGGGCTGCCCCTCGGGGCCCTCCAGACCCTCGCGCCATCGCTCACAAAGAATCCAGACCCCAGCCCGGCTCGGTGAGCTGCTGGTGAGCTGGGGCAAGTGGCAGCAGGGAGGGGCGTGGCTGGCAACACCTGACTGCTGCGGCCCCCAGGCACTGGCCAGGAGCCCTGGGCAAGAAGGTTCCGGGGCCTGGCGGAGGGTGCTCACCCAGACCCGTGGTGGGGGCAGCTCTTCCACTTTGGAACAGAGGCCAGAACCAGGAACAGAGGAGAGACTGCGGCTCTAGAGGCTCCCAGGCTGTTCCGGCGTGCAGTGGCTAAAGCAACGTCCCCATTTTATGGAAGGGGAGTGGGGGGGGACTGAGGTCCAAGGGAGGGGGCCAAGTGAAGAGGATCCAGGTCTTGGGCCAGCTGTTAGAAAGATAAAAGCACCAAGCATTGCGACCCTCCATCCTCGGGCCGGCCCCCGAGGGACCCCGGGTCAGTGCCGGGTGGGGTGGCCACGCTCCTGGTCCCCAGGGGCAGCCTCTACTGGGGCTTACACACAGTGCCTGGTCGCCATAGCAACGAGGGAGCTCCAAGACCCCAGAAAGTGAAAGGTGTCGCCAGTCTGCGCTGAGCTCCCAAAGAGGCTGACCCAGGTCCCCAGGAGCCCTCCCTGGGGAGGGAGGCGTGGCCTCCATCTTGGTGGGCCTCTGGCCTCGCTCTGTCTGCTGCCAACGGATTCCGGCTGTCAGGCCCCCAGAGCCAGGCTGGGGAGGGGGTGTGGCTGGTGGTATCGATCTGGGGGGGTGGTCTGCGGACTGGCCGAAGGTCCAGACCCGACACCACCGCACTGACCCCTTCCAATACCCCACCTGATGGACGAGGAAAGAGCTGGGCAGGGACGCGCCCAGGAAATGGCAGGCAGGACGGGATGTGAACCCTGGCCTGCGAGGACACACCCAGGCCTCTACCAGTGACAGCCTCGAAGCCGGGTCCAGCCCCTTGTGTGCAGACAGAGGAGGACGAGCGGCCAGGGAGGGGAAGGGCAGAGGGTGGCCGGTGCTTTCACCGGCACTTCTGGTGAGGGTCTGTGGACATGTCCTGGGACAGAGGCCTGTGTGGCGCCACGGCTGAGCTCGGCTCCAAGGGCCAGGCTGGGAAGCGCCGTGTTGGTGGGCCGGGCAGCGTGTCCCGGAGCCCAGGGCACTCGGAAGCCTCAGGCCCCACACCTGGCTGTGATGTCACATCTGGCTGCCCGCCTCTCTCGGTCCACACCGGAGCCCTAAGAGGACTGGCTGATGCCATGTCCCTTTCACAGATGAGGAAACGGGGCCTTCGGGAGCAGCACTCTAGGGCTTGGAGGGGCGGGGCCAGCATTCCAAGGGCAGCTGTCTACCCTCCAGAGTCTGCTCTCTTCCTTTAGGTTCAAAAGGACAGATCTGCCTTTAGGTGTGCCTGCAGGGCAGGCGGCAGAAGCCTCAAAGAGGGAAGAAATCATGGCCACAGCACCCAAAGCGCTCCCAGACACCAGCCCTGCTCCTGGTCCCCCTGCCCTGCTCCTGGGGCTGTCACCCGCTCCCTCCCTAGGAGAGCTGGCTCTGGTGGGAGCTCAACTGCTCTTGCATTGAGGTGGCAGGCTTCAACTTTGGGTCTCTTCAGAATGCAGTTGGGATGCACGCTTGTAATCCCAGCATTTGGGAGGCTGAAACCAGCCTCAGCTACCTAGTGAGGCCTTTCGCAACTTAGTGAGACCCTGTTTCAAAATGAAGAATAAAAAATAGGGCTGGGGTGTAGCTTAGAGGTAGAATGCCCCTGGGTTCAATCCTCAGTACTGGGGAAAAAAAAAAAAAAAAAAAAAGAATGGGGTTGGGATGCACGCTTGTAATCCCAGTACTTGGGAGGCTGAGACGTGAGGATCCAGGTTCACGGCCAGCCTCAGCTACTTAGTGAGGCCCTCCGAAACTTAGTGAGACCCTGTTTCAAAATGAAGAATGAAAAATAGGGCTGGGGGTGTAACCTGGAAGTAGAATGCTCCAGGGTTTAATCTCCAGTGTTGCAAAAATAAATAAAGAGTAAAAAATAGGGCTGGGGGTGTAGCTTGGGTGTAGCTGGGATTTTGGGATTTTAATACACATACACACACACACACACACACCCTCAGGCCAAGCCTCTGTTGTTCAATGTAAAAGGTACTAAAGAGCCCTGGGGTTAAACTGAAGAGCTGCATGCAGAGTGATCAAGAGGCCAGACAGTCCTCTGGGTCCCGCCCACACCGCCCTCAGGCCCCCGGAAGGCTCCCTGGGTTGGAATCGACTCTGCCCCCAGCAGCCTGTTGACTTGCTGCAAGCCAATTAGTTGCTACATCTGTCAAATGGGCTATTAACAGTTCTGACCCCCCAAAGACAGAGTGTATGCAAATTATTTAGCACAGAGCCTCCCAGGAAGGGCACCAGCTCCTGTTCCATATTATGTCAAACCTGCGGGTCCAGCATGGAGGTGCCTTGCCCCAGAGTCTCCCCAGGGTCCTGGGGCCTGGTGGCCTGAAGCACTTTCGCCTCTGTCTGCACTATAAATAAGTCTTTCTTTTTTTTTTTTTTTTGCGGAACTCAGGGGCATTCTACCTTTGAGCTATACCCCCAGCCCTATTTTTATTTCTTTATTTTGAAACCGGGTCTCACTAAGTTGCGGAGTGCCTCACTAGGTAGCTGAGGCTGGCCGCGAACCCGGATCCTCCGGTCTCAGCCTCCCGAATGCTGGGATTACAAGCGTGCGCCACCACACCCGGCTAAATAAGTCTTTCTAGCGGCATCTGACCAGGGCCTTCTGGGCTGCCAGGGCCTGGCTGTTACCCCACAGCTTCGTGGGGCTCCAGCCAGCTCTGCCCCATCCTAATCTGACCCCTACCAGCTCCTGCACAGGTGGGCACCCCACGGGGAACAGAGCCCACGTCCAAGTCCTGGCCACCAGCCACCTGCAGCTGCATGACTGTCCAGGTCCAGGACCTCCTCTGACTGCCCCTTGGTCTCCCAGAAGACGGGCTGGTCTACACCAGGCAGAACCAGGGTGAATAACACCCTTCTCCGAATCCTCCCGAATCCTTCCAAATGCAGAGGTTTGGCACATTTTCTGACGAGGCAGAACTGAAATGCCACCCAGGGCCCGAGAGGCCCCGTCCTTTCACCGCCTGGACACCTGGTCCCCTGAGCCAGTGACTGGCTACTCCTGCTCCTTCCCCTAAACCACAGCCCCTTCCCCTTAACCACAGCCCATCGGCGCTGCTGACCCGCAAGCCCCTCGCCTGGCCCAAAGGCAGGGGAGTGGTCCTGGTGACCTCCACAAAGCACAGAATGGCACAGGTCTAGCCGGGTCACTGGTGGCCTGGCATAGAATGGAGATGACAGGTGGATTCCCAGATGTGTGAGGACATCTGGCACCCCAGAGAGAGAGAGGGAGCAGGTGGAGGCTGGATGGGAATGCAACGGAAGGGAGGCCGATTGCCCGGTGGTTTCCAGAGAGGCCAGGGACCTCAAGCAGGCCGGCTTCAGCTCTGGCACACTTCAGCCACCAGGAAATCAGCTCCAGGATGGGGGGGGTTTGGCAGGAATGACAGGGACTTCCCTGCCCCCTCCCCAGGCCGATGCTAAATGGTCATTGTGTTTGGTTTCCGGCAGTGGCCTCCTCTCCTGCCAGGACCCTGGTTTTCCTGCCCGAGCCAGAAGCTTCCCGACTTCTAAACAGTGGCTGCCACAGGCTGCATCTCAGTGCCGAGGTCCAGGATGGGAGGGCAGACAGAGCCAGGGATGGCGGCCGCCGGGGCAGGGATGGAGGCCTGCCCTCCTGCTCCCTTGCTTCCTGGGAGATGCAGATGGCCAGGGCCAGAGAGAAGCGGCCCCGCCCCAGCCAGGAACCTGCCCGGCCCCCGAGAGTGCTGAGGCCAGACCCTCCCAGCACACAAAGCCCGAGGCGCTGCCAGGCTTAATGAAAGCCAGATGAGTGCAGGCTGGTGTCACGCCTCCCGCCCCCAGCTCCCAGGGGTCCTCCTCCAGCCGCCACGAGGACCACGAGTGCTGGATGCACAAGGGTCGGGCAGCAAGCCTCTCCTGGACACCCGCCAAGCTCTGGAGGTCCCCGGGCCTGCCTAGGGTTCCCCCACCGAGCGCCCAAGCTGGGCAGAGAAACCTCTCTTATTGCGGCCCAGTCTACAGAGCTGGGTGAGGGGGCCGCTCCTGGACTCTTCCTCTGCTGCAGGGTCTCAGGTGCATGATCAGGCAGGAGGAGGGAATCACCTGGCATCCGTCTGCCCCCCTCCGCCCCCACCCAGGGCATCTTGGAAAAGCCCCCTTCCCCCCTAGTATTCAGACATCCATCCAGGATGAGCAATGACTCCCTTTCTCTGAATCCTCCCAATGGCTTTACAAATTCAGGGTGCACATTTTCAAATCAGGCAAAAACAAATGACACCCCACCCCAAAGGCACCGTCCTCTCTCTGCCTGGACCCACATATTGGAGGCTGACTAGTACCCTCTCTGGGCAGACTGGGTGTCTCCCTGGCCTTCAGACCCGTATGTGCCCCAGGAGGGCTGTCCAGAATGCCCCTCCGGTCCAATCGCCTCTGGAGATTCCAGGATGTGACCCCCCCACCGCTCGCAGGACACCTCACTGTGAAGCTGAGCAGTGTGCTGCGGGCCAGGCTGGCCCTGAGTGAAATAAGGTCACGGCCTGCGGTTGGGAAGTTCACGGCCATGAACGTAAACACTGTGACAGTGCAGCGGAAAAGGTCCACCTGGACTGCAGGTTCTGGGGCCACCACACCCGGGCCCGGTGAGGGCTGGCACTGGGATGCATGGGGGGAGGGGCGCGAAAACCCCACTCTCCTTTCTAAACCGTGGGACCGGCGAGCTGGCAGCCGCCATGCCCACCTCGCTGCCCTGGGGCTGGCCTCGGGAGGGGGATTTCTGCGGAAGGATCCTCTCCTTCCACCCGCGCCCCTATGCCGGAGGAAGGCGATCGGCTAAGGACGCCGGGCTCACCCACCTCCAGGCGCGGCAGGTCCGGGTCGAGCTGCGTGAAGCTGTGCAGCACCACCGGGCAGCTGTCGGGGACGCCCACCTCCAGGCGCACTGCGTCCCATACGCTGCGGCTCCGCCGGGAGCCCGGGAACAGCGGCTCGGCGCCGCCCACGGGCCCGGCCGCCTCGGCCCACATGCGCTGCACCATGGACGGCTCGTGGCGGCGCGGGCGGCCGGCGGGCCGCGGGACCCGGGGCGGCGCGGGCGCGGGGCCGGCCCGGCGCGGCTCGGCGCTGCCTGCGCTCTGCGCCCGCGGCCCTGGCCCGCTGATGTCAGGCTGGGGGCGGGGCGGACGAGAGGGAGGCGGGGGCGGGGCCTGTGGTGGGCGGGGCCTGCAGGGGGCGGGCCAGGAGGGAGGCGGGGCGCGCGGGCGTCTGTGCCAGCTCTAGGAGGAGGTGTGCAGGTCCTGAGGCCCTGGGGTACTGGGAACAGAGTCGGCCCCGCGCGCGCGTACGCGCTGGTGCAGCTATGCCCGCGCTGATGTGTGCTGGAGTCAGATCCCCCTCCCCGAATTCCAGGTAAACCCTTTCCTAGCTGCGGCCCTGCCCAACTTGCTTCACCTCCTGGAGCCTCGGTTTCTTCATCTGGAAAACACGGGTAATAAAAAATGACTTCCTGCGAGTGGCTGGAGGATGACTTAGGTCAACTGACTAAGAGCGCTCGGCCACGTGCTCGCACCAGAACGTGACTGCGACGTGGGCTGGGGAGCCTCGGGGGTGTCTTCCCTCTTCAGGGAAAGGCCGGGCCCCTTTTGATCTTACAGCCAGCCTAGCAGGCGGCCCAGGCTGGGAGGAGGCAGAGGTTAGGCAGCCAGGGAGCTGGCTGGAGACCCAGAGAGTGGAGTCACCGGGTGCCGCAGATGCCCCGCAGAGCACCTGGCTGGTGGCCTGGTCAGCTGGAGCAGCTGGGCTGGGCATTCATGGGGCAGCACTGGCAACAGGTGGAAATGAGGCGGCTGCTGCTGACCGAGCAGGAGGGGGAACCGGGGAGCCTCAGCTACTCTTTCCTGCCAGCCCCCAAGGAGGAGGGAAGCAGGTACCTGGCAGGGGGTCACGGAGGGGGGCTCTAGGGACCAGTGTAGAACGGGTGAAGGAACGAGACCCTTCCTCGGAGGCCGGTGACAGCTGTCAGTAGCCCTGGAAGTGCCACCAACCTTCCAGGACTACGCCATAGCATCGGGCCTCAATGAGGACCACAGCACACACTCCACAAGTGTATCTTGGCACCTATGGTGCACCAAGCCCCAGCCGTGGGCATGGCATGCACGCTTCTGCTGTCACAAGAGAAAGCCAGAGTTGGGCAGCGTTCGGAGCCAGCCACCACTGCCACGCACCCCACTGGACAGGCCTATTATGCCAAAGCAATTAATGCTGGCTGTTTCTGAGTGGGGCTGTGTGTTTTCATATTTTCTCTGAATTTTCTAATTTCTCTGTGGTAATTGGGCATGTTAATAAATGCTGATTTGTTTTTTGCGGTTCTGGGGATTGAACCCAGGGGCATTCTATCTCCAAGCTGCACTCCCAGCCCTATTTTTTATTCTTTATTTTGAAACAGGGTCTCACTAAGTTGTGGAGTGCCTCACTAAGTAGCTGAGGCTGGCCAAGAACCTGGATCCTCTGGTCTCAGCCTCCCAAGTACTGGCATTACAAACGTGTGCCACCATGCCTGACATTTTGTTTGCTTTTTGATACCAGGGATTGGACCCAGGGATGTACTACCTCTGAGCTATACCCCCAGACCTATTGTACCTTTTGTTTTGAAACAGGACCTTGCTAGATTGCTGAAAAGTCTCACTAAGTTCCTGAGGCTGGATTCTAACCTACAATCCTCCTGTCTCAGCCTCCCAAGTACTGGGATTACAGGTGTGTGCCACCATGCCTGGCTCTGCTTTGCTGCTTTGCTTGTCTTAAAAAGCAAGACAAGTAGAGATCCCGAGAGCCTGCTGAGGACGCCTCCTGGCCCTGCCTCCGTGAAGGGTGAGGCGTGTGGGCACAACAGAGGTGGCACTGAGGACCTGGATGTGGCCCAGGACACAGGCTGTTCCCACCTGCTCCTGCAACCAGGCTCTCAGCACCCCGGCCCAGCTGGCTTGATCACCTGTCTCTGCTTGTATCTGTGTCTCCAGGGGCAAGTTCCTGCGCAAGGACACCAGAGAGGGGAAGGGTGCCCCACCCTGCACCCCAACACAGCTAGCCTGACCGCCTCCCATCCCGCTACCTGCAGGTCATGAACACGGGTGTGTGGTGGGGTTCCTCTGGTCGGTGTCCACCTGCTTATACAAAGGTACTTTCATATCTTGGGCATCTACTATGCACCAAGTTCCTGATCGGCCTGATCTTGGCTGTCGCTGCACATGTGCAGATAACACCCTTGGGTCCCAGTGGAGCCTGGCCCCACTCCTATCTTACTCCCCCCTAGGCAGGCCACCCCACTTCTGTGGCAAGGAAAAGCCGAGGAGACAGCAGTGGGAGCCCCTGTCTACCAGGTGGGGGCTCAGTGCAGACCCGCAGGCCTGAGACGTAGCTCCACACCGTGAGCATCCTGGGACACCTCCTGCATGGGAGACCCTCTCCTGCATAACCCCCCACCAAGGAGGGACGAGGAGTGGACAACATGTGCCATCTGATGCAGAACAGCACCACACACGTGAATTCCATGAACCCAAACCCCGATCAAGCAGGCCTCTGGATGTGACCACCATCTGGGGACCACAGGGGACGGAGGATATGTTAGGCGCACAACCAGCACGCAGCCCACAAAGTCCAGGGCAGGGAATGAGGCTACAGGCAGCTTCCTTGACAAACATAGTCAAGGGGGAAAGCAGGTAGGAGTCATCAACCAGATATAACATGTGGATTTTGGATCGTGATTTGAACATGGCAGCTGTTTAAAAAAAAAAAAAAAAAAGAGACAACA
>PVLC010042375.1:0-12838 GCA_004027655.1 Graphiurus murinus
AGCAAGTGCTAGTGAGGATTTGAAGAAGAAGGAACACCTGTACACTGTTGTGGGAACGTTAATTAGTGCAGCCATTATGGAAAACATCATGGAATTTCCTTAAAAAAATAGAACTACCACATGATCCAGCAATCCCCACTACTAAGTATGTTTCCAAAGGACATTAAATCAATAGGTTGAAGAGACATCAATACTCCCATGTTCATTGCAGTATATTCATAACAGCTAAGAAATGGAAATAACCCAAGTCCCTCACTTGATGAATGGGTAAAAAAAATGTGGTATATATACACAATGGAATACTGTTTAGCCATAAAAAGAATAGAAGCTTGTCATTTGTAGCAACATGAGTGGAACTGGAGATCTTTATGTTAACTGAAATAAGCCAGACACAGAAAAACAAGTACCATATGATCCCACTCATGTAGAATCTAAAGAAAAATAAAAAGTTGATCTCAGAGAAGTTAGGATAGAATGGTGATTACCAGAGACTGGAGAAAGTAGGGAGGTGGGGTAATGGGGAAAGGCTGATCCTAAGGTACTAAGTTACAGGCAGGTACTAAGTTACAATTAGATTAGATCCAGAAGTTCTGGTGTGCTATTGCCTAGTATGGTGACTATAGATAACAATGATGACTATATATTTCAAAAAGCTAGAAGAAAGGATTTTGAAAGTTGTCACCATGAAGAAATGATAAATGTTTGAGGAGATAAATGTTTAGCCTGATTTATACATTATGGAACGTATACATGTATCAAAACATTACATGGTATGTCATTATCATGCACAATGTTTATGTTTTTGTGTATACATTAAAAAGTAAATTTTTAAAGCTAATATGGGCAGTAAAAAGATAATTACTGGTTATAAATATGGTATATAGTAACTGGCTGGTTAGTTAAATTGGTTAGAGCACGGTACTAATAAATATGGTATATAGAAGAATGTACAAACTTTAATGCTTCTAATAATCCATGAAATAGCCACCATTTTCTAAATATATCGCCTCATTTCGAATTTGATAATTCACATAGTACCCTAAGGCTCTGCTATTTCATTTTTCCTCATGCAGCATTCTATAACATAAAGGAAATCTGCCTTCATAAAAAAGTATTAAGTAAAATTTTAAGTAAAAATTAAAACGAAGCCAGGCGTGGTGGCGCATGCTTGTAATCCCAGCATTTGGAAGGCTGAGACCAGAGGATCCGGATTCGAAGCCAGCTTCAGCTACTTAGTGAGGCACTCCGCAAATAAGTGAGACCCTGATTCCAAATAAAGAATAAAAAATAGGGCTGGGAGCCGGGCGTGATGGCGCACACTTGTAATCCCAGCATTCGGGAGGCTGAGACCAGAGGATCCGGGTTCAAGGCCAACCTCAGCTACCTAGTGGGGCACTCCGCAACTTAGTGAGACTCGGTTTCAAAATAAAGAATACAAAATAGGGCTGGGGGCATAACTCAGAGGTAGAATGCCCCTGAGTTCAATTCCCAGTACTGCAAAAAAAAAAAATTAAAATGATATCAGATTGTTAGACTCCTAGTTGAAGGACAGAAACAAATATATTTTTTGAAAACTCACCTTTAGTCCAGGGTTTTAAAACTACCAAAAATAGATGGATTCCAGTATATGCCTAAGAAAATAAGCTTCTGTGAATAGTCAACAAAAACTACACATAGGTAAGCCAGATGCAAAAAGACATCTGATACCATTATCAGATGGAAAATTCCAAATGAATATTTAATGTTCTTAAAGAAATAAAATAATTTATAAATGCACATGGAACAAGATGCTTCCAAAACGGACTGTTCATAAAACATCCAAATAGATTCTCTAGATATAAAACTTAACATAATTTAAGTAAACAAAATCAATCGTAAGTTCAAGTGGCTTATTGGAGCTGAGACATGAATTAATGAACTCGACAGTGGTTCTAAAGAGATTACCCAGGATACAGCCCATAGAAGGCACAAAAAGGAAAAATATAATTGTTCAAGAGACTTAGACAGCCAGGCGTGGTGGTGCACGCTTGTAATCCTAGCATTCGGGAGGCTGAGACTGGAGGATGTGGGTTCCCGGTCAGCCTCAACTACCTAGTGAGGCATTCCACAACTTAGTGAGACCCGGTTTCAAAATAAAGAATAAAAAAATAGGGCTGGGGGTGTAGTAGCTCGGAGGTAGAACGCCCCTGAGTTCAATCCCTAGTACTGCAAAGAGACTTAGACAATAACTAGAAATTAAGTGAAGCAAAGGGTAGAACTGTATTTCAGGCCATCTCTCCTTTTATTTTTTTTTTATTTTTTTTTATTTTTTTTATTTTTTGCGGTACTGGGGGTTGAACTCAGGGGCATTCTACCTCCGAGCTATACCCCCAGCCCTATTTTTTATTCCTTATTTTGAAACCGGGTCTCACTAAGTTGCGGAGTGCCTCACTTAGGTAGCTGAGGCTGGCCGCCAACCCGGATCCTCCGGTCTCAGCCTCCCGAATGCTGGGATGACAAGCATGCGCCACCACGCCCGGCTCCATCTCTCCTTTTATAAAATGTGGAAAAGCAAATTTATAGACTATGCTCTACCCTAAGGAGAACTCCCTTCATCACCACTTTTCAGAATCATTCTTGGATTAGACTGTAATGATCATTCCAGAATAAGGTGCAGACCCATCCAAAAAAAACAACAAAAAAAGAAAGAATAAAGAATGGGAAGACAATAAAAAAATGAAGAAATGTATGCCTGGGTAGCACCCTGCCTCTGCCCCAGGCCATAGTTCTATACACATTTGTGTCCTTCAGTCTCTGTAGCTTGGGGTTGTGACTTTACCCAGCAAGAGAACTGGAGAAGCTTCTCCCTGGGACCTGAGCTGCATTAGCGTGGACAGTAGTTGTTGAAGGTTATATATCCTAAGTGACTGAGACCCTTGTGTTCTTTAGCAGATGTCGTGTGTGTGTGTGTGTGTGTGTGTGTGTGTGTGTGTGTGTGTGTGTGTTCCTGAGAGTGTGTGTATGTGTATGATGTGTGGGACCTGGAGTAGGAACCCCTTGCCGAGCTCTAAAGACAGGACTGAAGAACTGCCAAGACTGAGAGGACACTTCCTGGTTGCCTGGACACCGAGACCCTGAGGAATGGCAAAGATGCACCAAATGCCACCAAGCACTGGGGGTGGGCTAAGGCTGTGCTGTCACACCCTGCTGACTCATTTTAAAGCAATGGTTCCCCACCCAAAGAACCAGAGCTTGGAAAGAAACACACACATAACACACAAGAAAATCAGGACCAATAGCTCTGCCCCCATCCTTTTTGTGGCCCTCCCAGTCATCCTGCTTCCCTCTCCTAAGGACTGCATTTGGGCACCTGTCCTCTCTCAGCTCCCATTGAAATGTCACAGCCATGGTGAGGGCTCCCATAAAGGCTGGGATTATCTGTGGTTCCCATTAGCTGCACATCGGTGACTCCTGTCACCACAAATAAAAAAGTCAGCTGCACCTCAATGATTAGTGAGTTGACTCTTTAGGAAAGAAAACGAATGATGTCAAGATTAAAGGGAAAAAAATCAATAGATGTGTAAATCCTCTTTTAACTGGGCTGTCTTCCTCCAAAGCGCAATGGAGCCTCAGAGGGATTGGGCTCGACCTGTACTCTGTATTCCTCTCCAGTCTCCCTGTTTCTACAGGTGTCCTCAAATTTAGCCCAAGGTAGGTGGCTCTCTATCCCAGTCAGGGAATCTGTGACTCCAAGAACTGATTTCTCTCTCTCTCTCTCTCTCTCTCTCTCTCTCTCTCTCTCTCTCTCTCTCTCTCTCCAGGCTGTCCTTCAAGATGATGAGCTACAAAATGTGTCCAGGAAAGAGAGAGAGAAATCAGCAGGACAATGGACAACCAATAGTGTCAAATCGATTGTATTACCTGTCTCCTGCCATCCTGTAAAGCAATCAAAAGGCAAAAGCCAAAGTGTGTCTTTGGTTCTGATTCTTCAGAGTGGTGGTCTCCATGGCCACAAGCTAGTCTATCTAATGCACTGCGTCTCCATGAGGGAGCTGTTTTGCCTCTCCAGGGGACATTGGACCAAACTAGAGGAGTTTTTAGTGCAACAACTGGGATGGGAATACAACAGCATCTAGAGGCCAGAGGCCAGGGATATTGTTGAATATCTTGCAATGCACAGGGCAATCCCTCCCACAAAAAGAATGATCTAACCCAAACTATCAATAGTAGCATGGCCGAGGTTACAAACCTTGCTCTTATGATACTGTGGGTCCAGAGATCCTGCCAGTAAGTTTTCCTCATTGACCCTCATTGATCAGCTTCCTAGGGCTGCTGAATGACTAAAAACAGAAATCTATTCTCTCACAGAGGCTAGAATTTCAAAACCAAGGTGTCAGCAGGACTGTGCTGCTTTCAAAGGCTCTAGGGGAGGATCCTTTCTTGCCTCTTTAAGTTTCTGGTGGCCTTGGGCTTTCCTTGGCTTTGTGTTAGCAAAACTTTATCTTTTTTGTAGTGCTATGGATTGAAGCCAGGGCCCCATACATACTAGACAAGCACTCTATCACTGAGCTACACCTCAACCCCTTCCCTCTGTCTTCGCATAGACTTCTTCCCTGTACATCTTTCTGTGTATTCTACTCTTCTTATAAGAAACCCAGTTACTAGATTTGGAACAACCTTAAATCCAGGATGATTTCATCCCAAGATCCTTAACTAATTACATCTACAAAAATCCTATTTCTAAATAAGGTTATATTCTGAGGTCCTAAGAGAATATGAATTTTCAACCCACCACACCCTAGAAAGGAATGGCCTTCTAGTGGGAGTAGTGGCAGTTGATGTTTAAAAAAAAAAAAACTAAAGTAATTCCCACTCTTAACTCCTAAATACCCAGGTTGCAGCTGCAGAGAAGTGAAAATAAAGAAGGCAAATCAGGCAATTCTCAGCTCTCTACTAGCAATTTTAGATGCTAGAAAGGTAGGTCCTTCCCCTTATGTATGTTCCTCCTGCAGAACCTTTTCTCCCATAGACCAGCCCAGAAAAATGACCCCCATAGGGACACCAGGCCTGGAAGGGCTCTATGGTGTCGGTGGCAGTCTCAAGGCCACAATTTGGCCCACCTTTCATTAAAAGGTGAGCCCGATGCCTCCCCTTGCGCCTAGGTGAGCTGTGTCTACTCCAACCAATGGAGTAGGATGGAAACAACGCTGTGACTTCCAAGACTGGGTCAAATTAGCCTTCTGCACTGTTCACCGGGGCACGGTGAGTGGAAGGAGTCCTACCATTCTGAGGCCAGCATGGTGGAGAGGACTTAGGAGGGCCCAGGAGTGGGAGGAGAGAGAAAGGACCCATGACTCCCTGCCTTCAACATCCATACAATCTCAGCTCAGGTGCCAGACATGGGAGCAAAGAAACCTCTGGACGATTCCAGGCTTAGTATCCAAGTCTTCCATTGGTGTCCCAAACACAATGGAGCAGGGACAAGACACTCTTCCCATGACCTGTCCAAATTCCTGACCTGTAGGTATCATTAAATGGTTGTTATTTTATAGCACCAAGTTTGGAGTGGCTTGTTAAACAAAATACATCATTGAAACAGTTTCCACTTCATTTTCACCCTGATACCAAGTTCTTCATATTTTCTTGTCCTCTCTCCTCCTCTCTCTCTCTCTCTTTGGACCTCCCTATTAGCAAACAGCCTCACAGAAGGAAAAGGAGCTAGGTGGTGGCAGCTTCTATTTATCCCCTCCACATCCTCAGCACCATGCTGAGCGCCTTCTCTGGATCACATCATTTATACTCACAACTGCCCAAGGAAGTGGCTGCTGTTCTCCCTGGTTTAGGAATAAGGAAACCTTGGCTCACTCAGTTCAATGGCCTGGACTCAAAACAAGCTGAGCCTGGAGCTCAGCCCCCGCTCTTAGGTTTTGCTCTGTCGTGCCTTTGAACACAGGGTACATGTCTGGAGGGACTGCCTAGACAGTCTTCATGTAAATTAAATTTTCTGGAAGTTTGTGTTCTTGAGAAAACTAAATTAAAGCATTATTGAAAGGAGCACAGCAACTCCAGGGGGATTAATCATATCAAAACATCCCTGGGCATGTTTTACCCTAAGATGGCACAGACAATGTTCATTTGGTTCCCTTATGTGGATATTTTCTTTTAAGCTCACGGCAAAGGTTCTCCTTGGCAATCAAAGATCTTGTAAAGAACTGGGTCTCCTATTTCTGAGTCTATTCTCTATGGGAAAATTGGTCAGAAGCAGACAAAGCATGGGGTTTCTGGGCAGAAAATAAATACCATGGCTGCTGGCTCTATAAAATTCTTCCATCCAACCCAGGCACCTCTGCCTCTGGATTGTGCTGCTCATTTGCACTCCCATCAGTTTGTCCAGCAGGAAAATAAGAGTGGCTTGCTTGTCATGTGACTTGTAAACTACAAAGTTGAAGAAACAGCCTGATATTTATCTCAAACAATCCTTTGGACTTGTGGTTTCTGAACTGGCATGTAAGGAGCTTGGGAGTTGCTATTCCATCTAACAGTTAGAAAGCAGAATAAACTGGAAATCAGCAACTCTTCTTAGATCCATCACTGAAGTGAAGATACAGATAAACCACTGCCCCCCTCAAATGAGGGAAAGAGATGACAGATACAGAGAACCATAGCTTAGGGTGGCTGAAATCTGTGAGCACAAACCCCTATGGGAACCAGTGCTGGGGTAGAAAACCTTGAACAGTCATTGATGGATTGCTGGAGGCTTGATGTAGACAAGACTGAAAGTTAAAGACTTCTGCAGGCTGCTGTCTCAGGAGGCCCCCCATGCTTTGGGAGTTCTGCCTCCAGGATCCCTGATGGTACTCACAATGCAAATCAGATAAAAATCCCCTCATGCTTTCTGTACAAGGTACCACCTTCAAAGTATATTTATTAAGCCTGGCATTGTGGCACACACCTGTAATCCCAGTACTTGGGAGCTGAAACAGGAAGATTGCAGGTTTGAGACCAGTCTCAGCACTCAATAAAACACTGTTTCAAAATAAAAAATAAAATGGGACTGGGGATCTAGCTCAGAGTTAGAACACCCCTGGGTTCAATCCCTAGTACCAAAAACAAAAACACTTGTTAATAGCACTCTGTTCTTAACAAGGCCTACACTTGGGAGAAACTATTTTACCAGTGTCTGACCTACCTGAAGAAAAGGAAATACCCGACTCCAGTTCCCTCAAGGAAGAAAAGAAATACCTGATCAAGGGTCCTCTAGATTTCCTCTCCCATCTAGGGCAGGAGGGTGGGAAATACTGAGAAGCATTTGTGAAAGTCAAGTCCAGAGGCACAGAATCACCAAAAGATTGAAACTAATCATAGGACCATAAACTACCTCCACTTTCCTCCCACCTCACCAGCACATCACCAAGCACCCAGTGCATCATGCTTGGCTTTTAACAACAACAACAAAATACAAGTAATATTAAAAGGCAAAAAGTGCAATTTGAAGAGAAATATCAGAACCTGACTCAGATATGACAGGGATATTGGAATTATAAGACCAGGAATTTAAAACAACTATGATTAGTATGTTAAGGGAGCTAATGGAACAGATAACAATAGGTGAGAAAAGATGGATAATGAAAGCAGAGAGATGCACATTCTAAAAAAGAATACAAATAGAAAGGCCAGAGATCAAAGATACTGTAAAAGAAATGGATATTGCTTTTGTGAACACAGTTGAGGAAAAATTATGATAAGAATGATGTGTCCATAGAAACTTACAAAATTGAAAAGCAAAGAGGAAAAAATACTGAGCAGAGTATCCGAGGACTGTGGAAAACCACAAAAGGAGTAGCATACACTTTGGGGATTATAAGAAAAGAGAAGGGAAGGAAAGAGAAAGGAACGGGGCAAGGTAAGGCAATAGAGGAGAGGAGAGGGAGAGGGAGAGGGAGAAAGAGAGAGAGAGAGAGAGAGAGAGAGAGAGAGAGAGAGAGAGAGAGAGAGAGAGAGAGAGAGGAGAGGGAAAGGGAGAAAGAGAAGGGGGAAAGAAAGGAACATTTTGAAGCAATAATGATTGGGAAATTCACAAAATTAATGTCAGTGAACCACAGATCCAGGAAACTCAGAGATTACAAGAAGAATATATACCAAAATCATGTGCAGAGTATAGGAAATCAAGGATAAAGAAATAACCCTTTACAATTAAATGAGTAATAAATGTTATCCTGGCAGAATCAGATGATAGAGACAACAAAAATGAGGTTGAAAAAAATCTGTCCCAGGTATAATCACAGGTAGCATCTTGGTGGTTAATTTTTCCCTGCCAAGCTCAGAAGATAACTACAATGAAATACCTCTGCACACCTATCAGAATGACTAGAATCCAAAGAACTAGCAACAAGAAATGCTGGTGAAGATGTGAAACAATAAGAACTTTCACTCATTGTTGGTAGAAATGCAAGATGATGTGGACTATTTGGAAGACAGTTTGATAATTTCTTACAAAGCTACCCATACTCTCTTACCATAAGATCCAGTAATCACAAATCACACCTCTAGATGTTTATCCAAATGAACTGAAATCTTATGTCCATAAAAAAAAACAACAAAAAAACCCACCCTGGGAATTTTTTTTAGGACAGTGAAAGTATTCTGTATAATACTGAAATGATAACTATGACTTTACAGAGTGGTCAAAATCCATAGAAGACACAAAGAGTAAACCCTAATATAAACCATGGACTTTAATTAATCATAAATAATATTGGTCCAACAATTGAAACAAATGTACCATCATAATACAAGATGTTAACAATAGGGGATACTGTAGTGGATTTGGTGAGAAGAGGCACATGAGAAAGCTTTGTAGTATTTACTCAATTTTCCAAAAACCTAAACTGCTCTAAATAAAAAAGCATATTAATTTAAAATAAAAGAGTGCTTCCCTTTTCACCAAGATGGTACTGAAAGCAAAAAAAGGAAGCTACTGCCCCTGCCAAAGCTGAAGCCAAGGCAAAAGTTGGGAAGGCCAGGAAGGCAGTGTTGAAAGGAATCCACAGCCACAAAAAGAAGATCCTCATGCCACTCATCTTCTGGGAGCCCAAGACACTGGGGCTCTGGAGGCAGCCCAAATATCCTGGGAAGAGCGCCCCCAGGAGAAATAAGCTTGACCACTACACCATCATCAAGTTCCCCTGACCACTGAATCAGCCATGAAGAAGATAGAAGACAACAACACACTTGTGTTTATTTTGGATGTTAAGGCAAACAAGCACCAGATCAAACAGGCTATTAAGAAGCTCTATGACATGATGTGGTCAAGGTCACACCCTGATCAGGCCTGATGGAGAGACGAAGGCATGTGTTTGACTGGCTCCTGATTATGAGGCTTTGGATGTTGCCAACAAATTTGGCATCATCTAAACAGAGTCCAGCTGGCTAATTCTAAATATATGGTTTCTCACTATGTAGAAAAAGAAAAAGAAATATTGCTGTATTCTTTGATAATCTGCTTTTCTCATTCACCAAATTATGAGTACATTTGCAAGCTAGGCATGATGGCACACACCTGTAATTCCAATACTTGAGAGGCTGAGACACGAGGGATCACAAGTTCATGGCTAGACTCAGCAACTTAGCAAGACCCTCAGCAACTTAGTGAGACCTTGTTTCAAAATTAAAAAGTATGATAGATGTAACTTAAAGGTAGAATGCTCCTTGGTTCAATCCCCAGTAACACACACACACACACCCCCACACACGTACATTTGTAATTATCAAAGGATCTTCAAAAACATTTTAATACTTTATTAAATCCACATATCTTAATGTTCTCAATCTTTATTTCTCAGTTGAATATACGGACTTCTAAAAACAATTCACCTCAAATGATCATCTGCCCATTACCTACTGTTTCTGAAGGAGAAATTATTTCTGATGCATCTACCTAAACTTTCACTGTTTCCTGGGCCCACATACCCAAGCACTTAGCCAAATCATTTAGAGAGACAAACTTCTTTTCCATGATAGAATTTAATGTTGGCACTGAGTTATACTTCTAATTAACTGTATGCTGTAGTTCACAGAAGCAGTGGTTTCTGGATAATGTTGTCTAACTAATGGCAGAGTACGGAGTCCCAGCCTGCACCTATGCTTTCCAGACTGACCACTGGTGGATGGTTGTGTGTGGTGCTTCTATCCACAAGCTGTGATCTCCTCACAATATTCCTTAAGGTACAGTTATTTCCCCTTAACCAATGTCAACAACAAGACTCATATGGTTAGGTAACTGACTTCAACTTCACTACTTTTCTTCTATACTCTGCTTCTTCTCCTAAGATGTCTGAAATGTTTTGATTCTCACTACAAGTTCCCTTGGAGACAATTACCTGCCCTCAGTGGGTACCACTCCTGCTAAGCATATGAACCAGGTGTGGTGGCACATGCCTGTAATGCCAGCACTTGGGAGGCTCAGACAGGAGGAGCAAAGGTTCTAGGTCAGCCTCAACAACTTAGTGAGACCCTCAGCAACTTTAGCAAGATACTGTTTCAAAATAAAAATTAAAATAGAGCTAGAGGTGTGGATCAGAGGTAGAATGCCCCTGGATTCAATCCCCAGTATTATAAAAAACAAAAAGAGCATATGAAGGATAATTTAATTTCATCTGCTATTCTACCCATGTAGAATATTTTTTTAAAGTGTTGTTTTGTGTTTTATTCACACATAGTAGTTGTATGTATTTATGTGGTACAGTGTGCTGGTCTGATGCATATAGATATATAGGGATCAAATCAAAATAAAATGTTTTCTTAAACATTTTTATATTGATAGAATTATAGATTGAAATGTAGTTATAAGAAATAATCTGAGCCATTTCATGTGTTCTTAACCCAGTTCCTCCTGATGGAAAGTCTAACAAAACTGTATCATACTGTGGAAACCAAGACATTGACACTGATACAGTCCATGTCCATCGTTACAAAGTGCCCTCAAGCTGTCCTTTGTAGCCACATTCACTTCCGTCCCAACCTCACCTCCTTTTTCACTCCTAACATCCACTAATCTGTTCTCTATCTCTATAATTTTGCTATTTCGAGAATATTGTATAAGTGGGATCCTACAGTATGTAAGCTTTTGAGACTGTTTTTTTTCTATTCACCTTAATTTTTTTTTTTTTTTTGCGGTACTGGGGATTGAATTCAGGGGCATTCTACCTCCGAGCTTACCCCCAGCCCTATTTTTTATTCTTTATTTTGAAACTGAGTCTCACTAAGTTGCGGAGTGCCTCACTAGGTAGCTGAGGCTGGCGTGAACCGGGATCCTCCGGTCTCAGCCTCGCGAATGCTGGGATTACAAGTGTGCGCCACCACGCCCGGCTTATTCACCTTAATTTTCTGTAGATTTATCCAGGTTGCTATATACTGTTGTGTCATTCACCCATTGAAGCACATCTAGGTTGTTTACAGTTTGGTGCTATTACAAATAAAGCTGTTGTAAGCTAAAAAAAAAAAAAATATATATATATATATATATATATGGTCTTGTGTGAGCATAAATCTTCATTCTTCTGAGATAAATGTCCAAGAGAGCAACTGCTGATTGTATAGTAGTTGCATGTTTAGGTATTTTTAAGAAACAGCTTTCAAAAGTGTGCCATTTTCCATTCCCACCAGCACTCTAGGAGAGATCCCATCATTCAACACCTCCCCTGCCTTTGGTGTTGTCACTACTTTTTATGTTACCTAGACTGGTAGATGTGTTTCTCATTGTGATTTGGTATCAGACTAATACTTGCTTCATAAAATGAATTAGGAGTGGGCCTGTGATCCCAGTATTTGGGAGAGAGGAAGATTACAGGTTCGAGGACAGCCTCAGCAAGTAGTGAAACTCTTATCAACCTAGCCAAACTCTATTTCAAAATAAAAATTAAAAAATAGGGCTGGGGGTATACCTCAGAGGAAGAATGCCCCTAGGTTTAATCCCCAGTACCACAAAAAATAAATTAAAATAAAATGAATTGGTAAATGTTTCCTTCTCTTCTATATTCTCAAATAGATTGAGTAGAACTGGTATTAATAATTCTTTAAAGGATTGGAGGATTCTCCAGTGAAACTATCTAGGCCTGAATATTTCTTTATTGAGAGTTTTTAATTAAATTAGAAATTCAATTTCCTAATTATTATAGGAAACTATATGTTTTATGTTGGGTGAACTGTGGTCATTGTATTTTTTTGAGTAAGTTGTCCCTATGGCCCAAGTTGTCAAACTTAAGTGTATAGAGTTGTTCATAGCCATCCTTTGTTATTCTTTGGATACCTGCAGAGTCTATAGTGGTAGCCCCTCTTTCATTCTTGATATTGCTAGTTTGTGTGTTCTGTTTTTCTTTGTTAAGTTTTACTAAACTATTGCCAATTATCTTTTTTTTTTAAATCCAGCTCTTAGTTTCATTGATTTTCTGTATTGTTTTTATGTTTTCAATTTCATGGATTTCAGATATTTCTTTCATTATTTTCTTCTTTCTGTTTGCTTTAAACCCATTTTGCTTTTCTTTTAGATTCCTGAGGTGGGAACTTAGATTATTGATTTCAGAGACTTTTCTTCGATTCTAGTATATGCTTTAATGTTATGAATTTCCTTCTCAGCACTGCCTTAGCTGTACCCCACATTGATGATATATTGTATTTTCATTTTCTTTTAGTTTGGAACATTTTTATTTTCACTTGAGCCCTCCTCTTTGACCCATGGATTATGTTGAAATATGTTGTTTCATTTCCAAGTGTTTGGAGATTTTTTTTTCAGTTATCTTTCTGTTACTGATTTCCAGGTTGAGTTCACTGTAGTCATACTTGTTCTTCACATTTGTTAAGG
>PVLC010042376.1:0-12943 GCA_004027655.1 Graphiurus murinus
TCCATTTTCCTCACTCACAAATTATATGCAACAGCAAACTGGAGAATAGGCCATACCCAAGGCGCACGCGATGATAAATGCCAAAATCAGCAGCACATGTCAAAGAAGAGCAAGAAAATTGGTAAAAATGCATTGGTAAATTATCAATTACTGCTTTGTGAGAGTAGCCTTTTTGTTTTGTTTAAAAACAGAGGTAGCTTATCTGTAATAGACTCTGAAGTATATCAAAAATAAGTCAGTGGATAGGCTGAGAAATAAATAAATGGAAAGATATACTATAAAGCAAGTATTATAAAATATTAATGGTAGGCTCTTAATGATGGGCACATGAGTGTTCATGGTAAGTTTTTTTTCAACTTAGCTGCACGTGAAAACTTTCAAACTGAAACTTTGGGAAAATGGCAAATCTACAATTTCAGATAGCATGAACAAGAGATATGAAAGGGGGGAATCTAGTGAATAGTGATAGTCTTTTTTGATTGGGAGGAGAATCAGAATACTAAACTTCATATTTTGTTACACAACAACATAGTATTAAATATTATATATTTATTAAAATGAAAGGACTATAATATATATCTTGCAAAACATAGAATAAAAAAAGAAAATAAAAACAATTTGAGGCAGCAAGGGACAAGATAAATAAGCAAATATAAACCAGGATAGAGAGAAAATTCTTCCACTGGAATAAGATGGTACAATAATCATTAAGCTAACATAACACTCATACACATCCATGTGTACATCACACACACATACACACACACTTTTTTTTCTTCTAACTTTGTTTCATCTCATGAAGAATAATTTCAGAAGCTGATATACATGGAATCCCAGGGCTTGGGAGGCTGAAACAGGAAGATCACAGGTTCCATGCCAGTCTCAGCAGTTTAGTGAGGCCCTCAGCAAAATAAAAAAAATAAAATAAAATAGGGCTGGTGGTGTAGTTCAGAGTTAGAGTGTTCCTGGGTTCAGTCCCCCCCGCCACACACACAGAAGAGTAATTTCAGAAGTTTGAGATATAATATTTCCTTACTTCCTTCATTTTTTTAAATCACTTGCAGAAAATTCTAAATATATCTTCAAATGTTTTTTTTATTTTTTTTATTATTCATACATTGTAAGCAGACATCTTTGTTAGGTACAAATTGATAATGACATATGTGCCCACATTTCTCATTTGACCTCTTCCCCCAATTCCCACCCCGCTCCCTCGCCCTTCCTCTCTCTCAAGTTCAATTTAGTGAGTAACCTTGATGTACAGGGTGTCCCTGCCCCCCTGTCAATGCCTTTCGGTTAAATCAACTTCTTTGTTTATCGAGGGTCTCTCCTTTTCCATCTGGAGACACTCTTATGCCCCATCTTCTCCCTAGCATCCGCATATTAGGAAGAACATCATTCTCTTTAGACGTGGGATATATTGTGGTATCTCAATAGGGGGCAACCTCCCTCTCTTCTCTTGCACTTTCTATCTCATTGTCTTTCTGTTTGGTATTCAAAGCAAATCCTTCAGATCTCTCATTTCCCAACTTTACTTTTCAGCTTTGCCTATGTCTAACTTACCTCTTTTTTTTTTTTTTTTTTTTTTTTTTTGGTTTTTTTTGTGGCACTGGAGATTGAACACAGGTCTACCTCTGAGCTACATCCCCAGCCCCATTTTTATTCTTTATTTTGAAACGGGGCCTCACTAAGTTACAGAGAGCCTCACTAAATAGCTGAGGCTGGCCGCGAACCTGCAATCCTCATCTCAGCCTTCCAAGTACTGGGATTACAAGCATGTGCCACCACGCCTCCATGCCTGGCTTCCTATCAAGCATTTAATATTATTACAACTATTTCTTTCTAGAAACAGTTGTTAAAAAAAAAAATGTTTTTTAAATCAAGTATGCTGGTCATTTTGTTTTGTTTTTTAATGTGCTTTTATTGGTGCATCATCATCTCACATCATAATGTAAATCGTGTTGACATTGACATACATGCACACAGCGCTTGGTGCCCTCTCCGCCTCCCCATCTCCCCCTTCCCATACAGAAGACTGAGACTGATACTGGGATTTTCACATATGTACACACAGTCAATGTTAGTATTTCCAATAATGAACCTCAGTCTTTCCCCTCTACTTCCCTGGCTCCACTGAGGTTTCTCCTCCATTATCTGGAGTCTCTCTGATATCCCAGTTACTCCTTAGCTTTGGCATATTAAAGAAAACGTATGTATGCTGGTCATTTTGTTACTTATGTTCCAATTCATTCTTCTAGAAATACATGAATCATGATGTGTCTTCCCTATCTGCTATTTCTCATCCATGCAGTCTTTAAGGATCTGTTGCTTTTCTGTCCACACTTACTCATGGTGGTTTCTTGCTTAATGCGGTATTTAGGTATTCATGAGTCCTGACTTTATTTAGGATTGACTTAGTGATAGTAATCCCATGCCCCTCTCTCCAGCCTTTGTCCCTCATCTCCCCCATTCCATCCCACGTCTGTTTTCTGCCCTGAAATCAAAGCTGTGTGCATCCGGTTCTATAGACATCCCTAACGCTGGGATCTTCAGTTCTTGCCTTGTCTATGGATTCCTCTGCTATTGGCAGGATTTCTCTAAACTCATCCATTCTTTCTTTGTTCACCCTCCAGTACTGGGGATTGAACCCAGGGGCAAGCTACATCCCCACCTTTTTATGTAATTTTTTTTATTTTGAGACAGTGTCTTGCTAAGTTGCCAAGGTGGTGCTCTAACTCATGATCCTCCTGCCTCAGCCTCCCAGGATGCTGCTATTACAGGTGTGTGCCACTGTGCCAGGCTCATCCATTTATTTATTTATTTATTTATATATATATTTTTTTGCGGTACTGGGGATTGAACTCAGGGGCATTCTACCTCCGAGCTATACCCTCAGCCCTATTTTTTATTCTTTATTTTGAAACCGAGTCTCACTAAGTTGTGGAGTGCCTCACTAGGTAGCTGAGGCTGGCCTCGAACCCGGATCCTCCGGTCTCAGCCTCCCGAATGCTGGGATTACAAGCGTGCGCCACCACGCCCGGCTCATCCGTTTATTTTTAAAGCTGTGGTTTTCCTTTTATATCTTAGCTAGCCCTCTTGGTTATTTGTGGGAGTCTGTCAGTAGGACCTGTCCAATAAATTGCCTGAAGAGAAACTCTCTGAACCTAGCAGAGGAAAATAGAGAGGGGGAAGGCATTCTGCTCAAGGTTGCTATAAACAGCTATTCAGCTCCGAGATGGCTCAGACTAGACAGAAGATCAACAATGGCTCCAAAGGGAGAGGATTGGCAGAGTCCAAAAGCAAGTGTCTTGTTGGCCAATGTGTACCAGCCCCTTCTGGGCTCCCCAACACCCCAGCAGTATCGGGAAGGGAATTTTACAGATGTCCAAGAGGTCACGTGTCGATAGCTGGGAGCAAGATCAGTGAAATCACACTGTTTTATATTACAGTGAGGGATTCTCCAGTAACACCAGTGATTCAAAAATTCAAAGGACAACTACAAAACCAAAACACAGTAATTCTTTGTGGACTGGAAATTTCTGTAAACCCAGCTCGAAGGTAGGTCCTGGGTAAATTTGTATTACCTGCATAATTTATTCATGGCTGTATTTGTGGGAGTGACTTACTAGGGATTGAACCCAGGGGTATTCTGCCTCTCAGCTACACCCCCAGCCCTGCTTTATTTTTTATTTTGAAACAGGGTCTTGCTAAGTTGCTGAGGGCCTCACTAAGTTGCTGAGGCTGCCTGTGAACCTGCGATCCTCCTGTCTCAGTCTCCTAAGTACTAGGATTACAAGTGTACACCACCACTCCCAGCTTCATGGTTGTATTGATGCTGTTATAGATTAACCCTTGTTGCTTCAAAGAGAGATGTGGTCTTTAAAAGTATTTATTTTAGAAGCCGGGCGTGGTGGCGCACGCTTGTAATCCCAGCATTCGGAAGGCTGAGACCGGAGGATCCGGGTTCGAGGCCAGCCTCAGCTACCTAGTGAGGCACTCCGCAACTTAGTGAGACTCGGTTTCAAAATAAAGAATAAAAAATAGGGCTGGGGGTATAGCTCGGAGGTAGAATGCCCCTGAGTTCAATCCCCAGTACCGCAAAAAAAAAAAAAAAGTATTTATTTTATACTACAAAATAATATAGGCTCCATAAACATTTTTCTCAATAAGTAGACCATTCATGACTTGATTTTTTTCCCCTACTATTGTAGTGAAATTGTGATCAATTTCTTCAGTTTATTCTTGAGTATCCTCTAATAAAAAATAGGATGGAAATATTACCCAAAAGAGCAAGGATTCAATGACTCTAAGGAGAAATTAATAATGTGTTTTGATTGTGCAGGGTACTAGCTGAAAATGTAGAAGCTATTAAGACATCAGGTCCAGACACCTTCTGCTATGTGAGAAAGCTAAATTAAACACCAAGAATTAAAAAGGGCTGTGGGAGGAATTATTAAGTATCTCTCAATTAAACTGGTTTCACTCTTTTGTAAAATTGCATGCAGTAAACTATTTCCTATTGAAATTCTTATAATTTTCTCTTCAAATAAAAATATACACACAATATTAAGCTCTTTAAACTTTAAATTTAAGTTGTTATATTCTGATAGACATGAGAAAAGTGGTTTTTAAAAAGAAACTTTGCAACTTAATTAAGTCCTGAAGAAAATAACTAAAAGAAAAATTTAAGACATTTAAAGGGAGACATAAATGTTTACCAAATTTAAGTCACCATGTAAGAAAATAATATATTAAAATCAAATACATTAATATGCTAAAAATTTTTCTAGAATTTACACTAAAGATTCAATTGTTTTGTAGTTAGTGCACATTTGTAGAGTGTCATTTCTACTACCCCTGGCTTCTGCCATGGATTTTTGACTGGTACACTCTTCCAGTTCCTTCTCTAATCTCTGAGATAGACTCGGAGACACTGTTCCTTTATTGAATAGTTCTATGGCCTTGTGAAAAAATTTTAATATACCCATGCCTTGGTTTTCTAATCTAAAGATGGGCTTTGGAGGACCTAAAATAACACATGCTCTTGGTTTTACAAAGATTGTCTCCCTAAACAAAATTAGCCAGGCTCCTCTGAGCCCTCTTCTTGGCTTATAAAAACTACACTCAGCACAAATGATTTCCATCCACCTCCTATCCCTCTCCTCATTTAAAGACTTAAACATTAATAGTGACCCACAGCTGTGGGCCCATCCCCAAAATAAGGCCTATCATCCCAAAAGCATCTGCATGGTAAAGCTCAAGTTGGCTAAAAGAGTGTACTGTTTATTCTGGCCAACAGCCCCCTGGAATAATGCTGATCTGCTTCCATTTGAGGGTCACTGGTGTCAACAATTCAATGTAATCATGCAGCCAAAATCCCTCTCAAACTAGTGCTTAGGTCGTAACATATATTCTGTCTGCTTTCGTAGGTATTAGGTGAGGTAGCTCATATAAAAATTGGGGGTAGGGTTGGGGTTAGTTAGAATTCTGTCCATTTGCAATCATGAAAATAGACTGTTAGTCTAAGCCAAAGGCTTCAAGTATTCCAGTGCTTCCCTTGTGGTGGGGAATACAGCATACGGAGCTCACATCGCCTCCCCTTAAATCTGGGCTGGGCCTGTAAAAGAAAGATTTGACTTCTGAGCTGAGGCTTTAAGAAAACCTAGCAACTTCAGTTTCCTCCCTCTTGGATTCCTGAAGAGGCCACTGTGCTGGGAGCAGGGGCCAAGTGGAAGGAGCAGCCACACGGGGGAGCGCCAGACTCCACATAGCGGTCTCCTGCAACAACACTTTGTCTCAGCTGAAATACTTCAGTGGTTCTGAGAGCAAAGTGTGTCTTCGTCTTACCTGGACTCACAGCACGACCACAGGCCTCATTGCATAGGAGGCACCTAATAAGTTTTGTTAGGTGAATTGTAAATAAAGGATCACAGTGAAAGTGTCCAAGATCCCTACAGAAAGTGCCTCACAGCGCCTTGTTTACTCTCAGGCCTCAATATGTGTTTCCATGTCTACCCAAGGCAGTGGCTGTTTCCAAGGTAGCCGTCTTGGTACAGTCACTAGTGGCAGGTTGCACTTTCCAGCGATAACCACGTGCTCTGCATCTGCATTTAACATGTGGTGCTATTAGTCGTAGCCACGATTTATAGGTCCGGAAGTCAAGGGGTGAGGTTAGGGGTGGCATTCTTGCCTCTAGTCATCCATTAGTAAAGCTTTTGCTTCCTGCCCTCACAGCTTTATGCTCTGCTAGCCTAGAAGTCTTGATTCCAGAGAGACAAATGCTTCCACCAAGGGACACAAAAGTCATCCCATTGAGTGGGAAATTAGGATGCTGCCTGATCGCTTTGGGCTCCTCAGGTTTCTGAACCAATAGGCAAAGAAGGAAATTATACCACCTGGGGTGATGGATCCCAACTACCAAGGGGAAATTGGATTGCTACTCTACAGTGGAGGCGAAGAATTGTATGTCTGGAATACAGGATGTCTGCCCTTGAAAACAGGCCCCCCTTTGTAACTGTCTCAATAGAATGGAGAGGAAGTGACATGGCTTGACTTCTGAAGACTGGGATGTTCACCTGTGCCCTACAACCAGCGTGCTACGCAAAAGCCCAGGCCACTGCAGAGGCCATAGGTGGCAACCCAGCTAGTGTCTTGTCAACGTGAGCATCAACTGTGTCATGTGAATGACCGCATCTTCTGATTCCAGCTCCTAGCTTTAGATTTCATTCAGTGGAAGTGCTGGGCATCGTGGAGCAGAGATAAGCCCTCGCCCCTGTGCCCTGTGCAGGTTCCCCACCCAAAGAATCTATCAGCAAAATAAATGGATGCTTTAAGCCACAACAACTTGGGGTCATTTATTATGCAGCCATAATAACAGAGACCTCACCATCCGCGGGTATACTTGCAGCAGCCTTTGCCGATTCCCATTCTTAGTATCGAAACATCATAGGTAGTGTAAGTTTCCATATCTTCAATTATCATCTCTAGGCATTTTGAAGAACTCTTGACCATTCTTTTAGTTATTCCCTCCCTTTTTATTTTTTATTTATTTTTTTATTGTGGTACTGGGGACGGAACCCAAAGGCATCCTACCTCCGAGCTGCACCTCCACCCCTATTTTATTCTTTTATTTTTGAAACAGAATCTCACTAAGTTGCTGAGGCTGTCCTTGAACCTGCAATCCTCCTGTTTCAGCCTCCCCAGTACTGGGATTACAAGCGTGCATCACCAAGCCAGGCTTCTCCTCCCATTTTAATACAGTGAGCTATTTCATGTCAGCCTGCTAAAATAATCACAAACTGTTAATAAGAAAACTTGTGATCGGTGTCCCAGGCAGAAAGGAAGTACAGCAAATGAGGACACTAGGCAGGAGACCGAGAAAACAAGCTTGAACTCCATGCAGAGTCGGAGAGTCTGGCAGATTCTCCACTGTTGTATTCAGAAGATCTGCCGGATGCACTGTCTGTTCTTAAACAAGCACGACCTCCAGGCCATGTTCTTTTGTTCTGACTCCAAGTGTGGCACCCTCAAGATGTCGGGTGTAGGGGAGAGAGAGAAAAGGGGGGAGGGAGGGAGGGAGGAGAAGGAGAGAGAGAGAGACTGACTGCCATGCTTGCTGGCCGCTCTGCACCCAACCATAAATTGCATCCCTGCCTGGCTCGCTTATAATGAGACCGACAGTTAGCAAGATCTCTTTTTCTGCTTTACAGTCCCTCTGAAACTCCTTCTGGCCACCCTTTGTCTCCCTCCCTCCATATATCTGGAGTGAAGGACTTTATGGCCACCTCTTCGGGGGATACAGAGTTATAGATCTCTGGATTTATGTCTGTTTGCCAGGCCCCCTCTGGTCCCCGCACCGTGAGGTGAATGCCGGGTCCGCAAGAATGGTGTTGCATTCTAATAGATCTGGACCCTTTTCTGACAGCTTATTTTGACAAAAGCATAAAATTCAGTGATTGTTGTTCAGCTCAGAAACTGTAGGAAATGCAGACGGAGAAAGAGGATATTTAAACATGAGCCTTCCCGTCTCCAAGTCGCTAAGTCAAGTCAATTGTGAAAAACAGGGAGTGCCAAGCCAACAAATGTAATAATGACAATGACCGGTCTAGAAGAGGCAAGGTTTATCCCAGAGGATGCTGTGTGAACATACTTGTTCCTGAAATTGAAGAATCACTGCTTGCTACATGATCAAAACAGGATCTGCTAGGGAAGCAGGGTTGCGTGGTACCCCGTCTCTGAGATGGCCCCCCTGAAGGATTCTCGTCTCCTGCCATTCACGCTAACATATGTAATGTCTTCTTCCTCACTGAATGGGCTCTGTGACCCACAAGAGCTTGCAGAAGTGACGATATGTGACTTTGACGGTTGTGCCATGCCATGAAAGATAATCGCTCATTCTGCCTTGTCCTCTAGGATTGGGCGCTTTGACAGGCAAAGGTGGACCAAGTGCCAGTAGACACATCGTGTCAGCACTGAAGTAGTCCAAGTCAAGGCAGATGTGGGGAACAGAGACCTTCTGCTAGCTGCTCGCACGGTCCTGTGAGGACCCTACCTTTTAAAGCTGATCCTCCAGCCCCTAGACAGACCTTTGGATGGCTGTAGTTCCCACCACCAGCTTGACTACCACGGTGAGAGGAAATCCTGAGTGGAACTACCAAGCCAAGCTGCTCCCGGGTTCCTTTTCCCATGGAAGCTATGAGTGGTAATAAATGTTTGTTTTTAACCAACTAGATGTAGGGCAATTTGTTTGGGCTTATATTCAGAATCATGTCCTTTAGTGCATATAGCGTATTTCATCTTTATTTTTTGGTTATGAAGATGAAAGATTCATTACCTAACCTTCATAATGATGAGTGTTTTCTTTCCATATGTCTTAGGAATATTAGGCTGCAAGAGAAAATTTACAGTAGTTTAAGTAAGGCACTCCGGGCCACACGAGGGCTAGCTGTAGACAGACATGGGCTGGTCACTTAGCGTGCCATCATCAAGAGTCCAATTTCCTTCCATATTCTGCTCCAAAAACCTTAGCATGAAGCTTTTATTTCTGTAGTTTACTGCTACCTTTCCAGGATGAGGAAGGATGCTTTCCAGTTAGATCCTTCCCTTTTAAAGAGCTTTCCTAGAAGTACCAACCTGGGACTCCCTAATTGGTAGTCTCTAGGAAGAACAGGGTCTCTATCTTCCTGCAAAGGAGACTGGAAAGGTGATTTCTTTTCATCTGCTTCCAAATCTCAATAATGAAGAAAGCAAAGCCATGTGTGGTGGCACATGCCTGTAATCTCAGTATTTCGGAGGCTGAGACAGGAGGAGTGCAGGTTCAAAGCCAGCCTCAGCAATTGAGTGAGACCCTCAGCAACTTGGTGAGATCTTGTTTCAGAATAAAAAATAAAAAGGAGCCAGGCGTGGTTGCGCATACTTGTAATCCCAGTGCTTGGGAGGCTGAGACAGGAAGAATCCAGGTTCGAAGCCAGCCTCAGCAACTTAGTGAGACCCTGTTTCCAAATAAAATATAAAAAATAGGTCTGGGAGTATAGCCCAGAGGTAGGAGGCCCCTAGGTTCCATCTCCAATACCACAAAAAAATTAAAAAATAAATAAATAAATAAAAAGGGCTTAGAAGGCATCTTGAAGGTAGAATCTTCCTGGGTTCAATCATCAGTACCCCTCCCCAACAAAAAAAAGAAGAAGAAGAAGAAGAAGAAGAAGAAGAAGAAGAAGAAGAAGAAAGAGAGAAAGGGAAGAGGGAAGGAGATGGCTATGAATGTATCCCGTCAAAATTCAGATGCTGCCAATATGATAGAATTAAGAGGTGGGGCATTTAAAAAGTGATTATTCTGGAAGGTTCCTCTGACATGACTCGGATTAAAGTCCTAGGTTTCAGGCAGGATTCGATCTCTTGCTCTCCTATCTTACACCTTGTGAGGACACAGACTTCCTGTGGAAGATGCTACATTCTCTAGAGAATGCAGCATTCCAAGGACCATCTTGGAAGCAATGACTGGACCTTGCAGACAACAAACATGCTTTGATTTTGGACTCTCCAGTCTCCAAAACGATGAGAAATGCATTTCCATTTTATTAGTTATCCATGTTCAGGTATTTTGTTCAAGCAGCACAAACGGCCTAAGACGTAGACTGTGGGTGACTTTTGGGTGCTTCAAAAGAGAGTCTTTCACAAAAGCCATCCCCTGTGCACTGTCCTGGGCATCTGAAGTACATTGTTCTTAGGCCAGTCTTAACAAACCATCTGTTCTGCAGTGTGGTATGTAGCACAGTTTACTGGAAAAGACAGAGCACAGTCTCTCTGATGCATGGTTATTATAATAAAATTCTATTATAACATGATTAGTGAGCTCCAAACAACCCAATTACATAAACTATGGGGTTACTATAAGTCTGAAGAAGTAAATGTTGGGGGCAAATCCAGGGTAGAAGTTTTAAAAGTCAAATCCAATCTCTTCCCTGTCTAGCTGCACTTTGGTACCATCTAGTAATAGCTGTCCTACCATCTAACTCTGAGTTTCTGAAACCAGGAAGGGATTCCATAAATCTCCAGTAGAAGGTACCCATTTAATCAGCCTCTTCTGGGGAGACTGGACCAACAAAACACTGGCTGTGGGGGGGGCACTCAACCTTTATTTTTTGGTTTGGCGAAGGGGTTGCCAGGTATTTCTCTTCCTGGCCCTAGTCTATCTGCCCAAAAGAGGAGCCAGCCACATTACATTCCAATTTACACACACACATTTATAATTATAATATTTTTTGTAGCACTGAGGATTTCACCCAGGGGCATTCTACCTCTGAGTTACACTCCCAGGCCTTTTAATTTTTGTTTTGAAACAGAGTCTTGCTAGGTTGCAGATTCTTGCTAATTTGCTGAGGCTGTTCTGGAACCTGCAATCCTCCTGTCTCATCCTCCCCAGTCCTGGGATTATAGGCAAACTGCCACCATGCCCAACTCACATTTATAATTATTAAAGAAACATATTAAATGAGCTGAACTTCACAAGTAGAAAATACTATCGATTACTTTCAAATAGTTTCTATGGGTTATTTCTTTTCCTGACCTAAAGAAAGTCTCTGGCATCTTCTGGAATCTCTCTGGTTACTCTCAGCTAATGAAACGTTGCCTGATCACATTCATCACAACTATAGACTCAATTCTGTAAACTGTCAAATCCAATATAACTTAACCAAGATACAACTTCATCCTTCCCAACTTGGCCAGTTCCAAGTCAGAGGCTGCAGTGCTGTGGAGGGTGTGGTCTCTTCTCTGCTCTTCTCTCTCCCATTAGCAGTTGTTTCTGATCCCTGGGGAAGGATAAAGTCTAAGGAACGGAGAGCCCTGGTATCTGATTCTGCTGCTCCCTAGCTGCCGTGCTCAAGGCTGATTCTTTCCCTCAAAGGGCATATTGTGTGTGTGTGTGTGTGTGTGTGTGTGTGTGTGTGTGTGTGTGTGTGTCTTGGATACTCTCTGCTGGTGCCCTCCAAGAAAGACTCACACCATGAAGTGGGCAATATCTCTGCCCCAGCTGGATGGTATAGAAACAATAGGGTCCTCCGGGGGTCCATCTGTTGAATCATTCAGTTTTTCCAGGGAGCTCTTTTATACATATTCCATTTGAAGGAAGCTTCAAATTTGCTCCCTTAGGTTCACTTAGCCCTTGGGTGAAAAAGTCACAGGTTTCCCTCATAGTAGTTGGGATGCAGTTTGCCCCCACAACAGCCTTCTCAGTCTCTCTCCCTCCATCTTTTCTTGCCCTGTCACCTTAAGGTCTCAAACTCTTGTGATTAGTTTCTCTAAGTACATCCCTGGAAATTCTCTTCTCCCTTTGAGAGAGGGAAAATGTGGCAGCCCTTCAGAAATGCTCTTTAGAGGAAACTTTTCCCTTTGCATCTTCAATATTTTCATATATTTAGGTGAGTATTGTCTAAAGGCACAAATACCAGATTTCAGAGTTCCTTTTGACAAGTCCTACATATCACAGAGTCTTGAACTTCTCTTTGGAACATGGGGGTACTTGGTACCCATTCAGAACTGCTACATTGCATAACTCTCAGGGATGTCATTTATACAGACTATACAAGAATATAGAATATGATGAGTGTGGTGCCCCCTGGAAGTGTGAAGCTGTGGGTAGACCTGAATGTATTGTCCTTGACCTTTGGAGCACCAAGTGAATCCTGTTACATGTAATAGTAATAATACAAATAACACTCATATTATTCCCATGTGCTATGCACTGTTGTTCTGTTTTATTTAATCCTACTAACCATTCTATGAGATAGATACTATTATCTATCCCTATTTTACAGATGAGCAAACTGAAGCCTGGAGAAGTTTCATGGCTTGTTCAAGATTACACAGCCAGCAAGTGGTGGTGCTAGAATTCAGACCCAAGGAGTATGGCTCTCAATTTTGTACTCCTAACCCTGTCTTGCCAGAGGATTTACTTCACATTTCTCCATGACATTCTGGTGCAGTCTACAGAGAATATACAGAATGGCCCCAGAGTTGAGCAGCTGTGGCCCAGATCCCAGGTTGCCATTTAGTAACTCTGTGGAGCTTGAGAACGGTTACTAAGTTTCCTGAGTCTTAGTGTGCACATCAAAGATCCAATACCTCCTTGAAAGAGGGAGTGGTGGAGAGGATCCGTCTTTTACTTTCTCCATCCTTTTGCAAAGGGAAAGAAGCCAAAACTGCCTGCAAGTCAACCCTGAAATTATCAAATCTGCATCGATCACAGATGAAGGAAAGGAGGAAGACCTAAATCACTACTTGTTTCCATAGTAAATAAATAAATATCCATCAAATAAGTATTTAATATCCAGGCACTTGCTAGTTTTCGTTCTCTGGGATCCAGTATATTCTCTACAAATCATTCCCTGCCACAGGGCCCTGCTTATCGGTGTGAGTCTGGGGGACTGAGTAAGGAAGCCAAGAG
>PVLC010042377.1:0-12969 GCA_004027655.1 Graphiurus murinus
TTGTGACTGACTAATCTCACTTAACATAATGTTTTCCAGTTGCATCCATTTCCCTGTAAAGAACATGATTTTATTCTTCTTTATGGCTGTTAGCTTTTAAATGGTAAACAAAGGAATAGGAAGTGAAAGAGGATAAATTTGGGAAGGGGAATTTGGGAAGATCATGAAAAGACTTTTGAGTCTTGAAAATTAGGAGAAGAGTGATTGGTATTACAGATGGAGAATAGAACTTCTTATCCAAATAATAGTTTCAAAGGGAAATTATACTGGTTCTTTCCTGATATGCAAAATCCCCTCTTGGTCTCCCCCACTTGATCTCCACCCCAATATCCTTCTCTCCCAGTATGAGTCTCCTCCTCCTCACTCCTCTCCCCCCAATAATTTCTAAGCCATTCTTATTACCTCTCCAATCGCTTCTCTGGTGTTTTGGCTTAAAAGTCTGCTAGGCGTCCTGGAGAGAATTACTAATCACAAGTCCTTGATAGTCAAGGGTGAATAGAACCAAGTTCCAACAGGTTCTCAGAGCTCAGGCCTCCCGCTTCTGCCTTCTCCCTGAGTTCAGCGTCCATCATTCTTGACAGTTGCTTGCATGGGGATGCCTTTTCCAAATCTGTAAATCCCAGGTGCTCCAACAGGAGGGCAACTTGCCCGCAGCACATCAACATATCTAGATGTTTATCTTGACACGTGCACCTGCAACACTAAACACATGTCTGCACATAAATTAGACATCATCCATTAAACCTGAAGCTGGTTATTTCAACAGCTCTCCCCACTGTGCCCCTGCCCTTCCTATTATCACTGCACCAAAAACAAAGCAGCATGATTTTGCACTCTCATATAAGAAAGATATGACTGTTGGTGACAACAATCTATGATACATTCCAAAACAACTAGAAATGAGGTATGTGAAATTCCCAACACCTAAAAATGATTACCATTTGAGGAGATGGAAGTGCTTGTTACCCTGATTTGATTTTTACACATTGTATATGCTTATTGAATTATTATACAGCACACCACAAAGATGTACAAATATGTCTTTTTTAAAAAAATAGGTAGGGACCCCAAAGCTGGAGCTGTCAAAGATGGCAGGGGCTGGCTGGGTGGAGGTGGGAAGAGAGAGCTCTGCAGGCCTCTTGTGCAAAGGCCCAGAGTGCAGAAGGGGATGGTGTGCTCTGAGCATCAATAGCACCCACGTGGGTAGAGCAGAGGGGATGGTGGGGGCAGATATAGGGATGCCAGGGACCTCAGAAAGGTCTGGTTAGGGTGACCCTTTTTTGAAGCATATTTGTGCAGAACTTCCTCAGGATCCACCATGTGCTGGTGTCTTTCTGACACAGCTGTGGGCAGGAAGGCGAGTGCACAGCCCTCATGCTGCTGTCCCATGCGAATCAGAAGAGAGGGCGCTTCAGATAACAAACAGTGATGGGAGCCAGAACCAACTGCCGGACCTGTATTTACCTGGTAACCTTTTAGGTTCCTCTGAAGGTTCACCTTTAGGTTTTTCATGGACCTTATTTCATGAAGAAAATCTCTTCTGAAGCCTTTGGCCAGGTTCAGGTATCCCCTGGATCCGCTCCCTGCCCCTCTCCACCAGCACAACACTTAGCACCTTGTTGGAGTAGGGTATTTACTTCTCTACACCCCACACTAGAATGTAGACCCTAGGGAAAGGGCCTGCCGCTTAGTCTCTAGTATTCTGCATGGCAATTGGTACTTAGTACATGGTTAAAACAATTATCTGTTGAAGAACTGTATGGATTTTGGATATGAGATGTGTTTATGTTCATCCTGGTGAAGAAGCCTACGCCAGTTGGACTTATGGATCTGCAAATGGAGAAAAGTTATTGGAGGCTTATATCAGATTTCTTAATTCTAATATATGGATGGTTTGTTGAAGCCATGGGTGGAAATATTCTTGTCCAGGCACAGCACAAATCTCATAAAGTTATGTAAGTTTCTTTGGTGAGGAATAAAAAATAATTAGTGCTGGAAAACATGAAAGAAGAAAAAAAGTCGAACCACACAAATAAAACCAAAATCCACTTGGGGAATAGAACTTGTTTTCTGGCCTGACACAGGTGGCTTCAAGGGTCAGAGGAATAGCTGTCCCCAGGTTTAGAAAGACCAGATGCGGAGCATGTCTAAGTATCCGTGGGCCAGGGAAATCCCACTGTGCGTAGGAGCTACTCACTCTGCATATTCACTTCAACTGAGTCCCAGAAGAGGAAACCCAGCTGGTGTAACTCAGGGCGTGGGCCACTTCTCACCTAGGCAAGGACAGGCCACCTTTACCAAGACCAAGACTGCACTCATGGAGAATCCTGCCACATGAAATAATGGCGGTGCTATCAGAAAATAAAAGAGAATGCATGGTAGGCAGCCAAGACCCAAGTGCCCCTCATGATTATGGAACTTTACCAGAGCTTCAGAATGTAAGTATTGGAACAGGCAGCTCAGGGTTTCCTCAGAGTCTCCTTCAGTAATTCCTAAGAAAAGTGTTTCAGGAGCCCCTTCCTGAGAGTGTATGAATGGAACATTGACTGGAAATAGGAGAACAAACCAGGTAACACCTTTGCCATTCTTTCTAGGTCTATAAGAATCAACACTTCAGGAGAACACAGGGTTGAAACGATTTGTGTGTTTCGCATATGAATGAGAACATGTGATGTTTGTCTTTCTTATTCTACGAATAACATGACTTCCAGTTCTATCCATGTTGCTGGAAGTAACAGATTGGTATACTTCATTATGGCTGAATCTTATTTCATTGTGTCTATATACCACATTTCCCTTATCCCTTGATGGACATTTGGTTGATTCCATGTCTTAGCTATTGTGAATAGTGCAGCAATAAACACGGGAGAGCAAGGATCTCTGTAGTAAATCTGTATCATCTCCTTTGAATATTTACCCAGAAGTGGGATTGCTGCATCATATGGTAGTTTTAGTTTTAAAGGAATATCCATGCTGTTCGCCATACTAGCTGTCCTAATTCATATTCACACCAGTAGGTAAAAAAGGTAAAAGAGGTTGGTTTCCTCTGCATTCTTGCCAACATTTGTTATTTTTTGTCTTTTTGATGATAGTCATCCTAATTGTGGTGAGATGGTATCTCACTGTGGTTTTGATTTGCATTTCCTTGATGATGAGTGATACCAAGCATCTTTTCATGTACCAGCTGGTCATTTGTGTGTCTTTTTTGAAAAGTGTTCAGATCTTTAGCTCCCCCCTGGTTTGGTCCTGGGGATCGAACCCACCTCTGAGCTATACCCCAAGCTCTTTTTTCATTGTGAAACAGGGTCTTCCTAAGTTGCTGAAGGTCTTGCTAATTACTGAAGCTGGCCTGGAGCCTGCTTTCCTCCTGTGCTGGCTTCCCAAGTACTGAGATTATAGACCTCTCTGCTTTAGCCTTTTTTTTTTTTGGTAGTGGGGATTGAACTCAAGAGCATTCTACCTTCGAGTTATACCCCCAATCCTATTTTTTACTCTTTATTTTGAAACCAGGTCTCACTAAGCTGCGGAGTGCCTCACTAGGTAGCTGAGGCTGGCCTTGAACCCGGATCCTCCAGTCTCAGCCTCCCAAATGCTGGAATTACAAGCGTGCACCACCATGCCCGGCTTACTTTAGCCCATTTTTAATCATATTTTTTTGGTGTTCAGCTTTTTGAATTCTTTCTGTTTTCTGAATATTCCTCCCTTGACATCAACTCTTCTTGTATGCATTGTCCGCTCCGGCTTCCTCCCCCATCACCAGGCCCGGTCCACTCCCTTCTTGTCCCAGAGGACTCTCACCAGCCTGCTGTCATGGTGCTTCCTGCCAAGGATGCCAGATTTAGCAAATCAAACACAAAACGTCCAGTTAAGTTTGAATTTCAGATAAACAACAATCTTTAAAGTATATCTTGTGCACTATTGGGGGCATACTTATATAACAGGGTTATTTCTTGTTTATCTGAAATTCAGATTTAACGGGGTGCCCTGTGTTTTATCTGACAGCTCTGCACTCTGCACTGTATTCTAGTTAATGACTTTTCTGTTCTCCACATTCACATCAACCACAGAACATTTCTCCTCCCATCTCTCTGCTCAGTGTGGAATCCACTTGCTCACCTCCGTCCCTCCGGCTCCCTGTCTGCCACCGATGAGCTTGCCTCTTGGGCACTCCAGCAGCACTGGGCTGGAGTCCACGCGACCCATGGGTTCACAGGCTGCCTCTGTGCAGGCTGCCTGCCAGGAGCCATGAGAGCACAGCTGGGTGCGGGCTGCAGAGAAAACAAAGGCTCTTTTTCTAGCTTATCACTGGGGATCATTTTTCCATCCTGCCTCCCCTTTTCCATCATCTCCTCCAAACTCTGGAACTTCAGGAATGGGCAATAGATCCCTTGTTGGGACAGGATTGGGCACTGGCCAGTCTAAGAAGACAACAGTGACTGCTATTCCTGCCATGACTGCTAAGATGATTGGGAGCTTTTTAGATTTACCGAGTGCATTTTAGCATCATCTCACTTAATCCCCATGAGAACCTTAGGTGGTAGATACTACTATTATTCCCATTGTACAGATGAGGAAAATGGGCTTAGGAAGGTTCATTATTGGATCCCCAAAACACAACTGTGAATTAGAGGTGGGGTGGAACTTGAAGTCAGATAATCTTAGCAAGAGCCTCTCTGTGGCTCCCATCTGCCTGCCCTCATACCGTGCTAGGACAGGGCTGGGGACCTCTGTGGGAGCATCTTGTGTTATCCTTATCCCATCCATACCATGGGTTAGCATTTTCGGGCTATGACCCTGGATATAGAGGTTCTTATTTTTGCCTGCCTTTTTCTGACATCTTACCACTCATACCTGTTCCTCTTCCTCTTTCATTTATGATCTTCCCAGTGTTTTCCCAAGCCCTATAAAAAAAAATTTAGGAATATTTTCCAGAAGCCAGGCCCAGTGGCACACACTTGTAATCTCAGTACTTGGATGATGGAGACAGGAGAATCTCAGGTTTAAAGCCAGCCTCAGCAACCTAGTAAGACTCTCAGTTACTTAGTGAGACCCTGTTTCAAAATAAAAAATAAAAAAGGGCTGCATGTGTAGTTCAGAAATAGAATGCTCCTGAGTTCAATCCCCGTACCTACCCCCACTCAAAAAAAAAAAAAAAAAGAAAAGAAATCTTGTTTAGAAAAGACCCTTCCAAATTTCTGCAATAGTCATCTGCCACCCCAAGCCTCTTGCAGACTCAGAGCTGTTTGGGATGGGTGTGCTTTCTCAAGCTCTGGCCTAAGTAAGAGCTCAGAGCGCTCATGTCTTTAGCCTTGACAGCTATTGGGCAAGGGGGGCTCTCCTTCAGGTGGGCATGTTCCCAAGTGAATTGAGACTGTGGCCTGGATCTGTGAACTTGGCCCCTGGGCAGCCATCCACCTCTCAAGTGCGAATACACCCAGTGTTGCCATTTCTAGCCCTTGCTTATTACCAAGCTCTTGCTACCTGCAGTTCAGGTTTGACTCCCACGAAAATCCTGTGTACCTTCTCTCTCCTCACCTGCCACTTTACCAGCAAGAGTAATCCCAGGTTTATAGTGTTAGTCTGAGATTAAATTTCAGCGAGACCATCTAATCTAATTTTCTCATTTGGCAGATGAGGAATTGGAGGCCTGAGAAAGGTGAGAGATTTGATCCAGTTCACAGAGTTAGCGATGTTTTGTCTTATCTGGAAATACTGCTGCCTGCAGAGAAGGATCAGGAATACTAAAAGCACCCAACCTAATGGGTTTTGATTATTCTAATGAGAGGCTGTAGCCCCAGTGGGTGTGGGAGAGGGCTGAGTTGAATCTTGTGGATGTTATGCCCTGGATATCAACAGGTTCTATGTCCTAGGATAATTCAGGGTCTGCGAAGCTTAAATATCTTACCAAGGTTCTGTTAATAGGATGGAATCTTTGGTGACCAGTAAGACCACAAGATGTGGTCAGGATAGAGTTATGTTGTCAAATGGTGACATTGTGGTAGAGGCCTTCAAATGAGCTTGGGAGGCAGGGAGAGGGATCTCTGAAGTGCCATCACACCCTTGAATCTAAAAACTCCTGTAAGCTGAGACTTGAACCCAGGGCTAGAGCCTCCTCCTCTTCTTCCTCCTTCTTTCTTCTGTACTGGGGATTGAACCCAGGGCACTCTACCACTGAGCTATATTCCTAGTCCTTTTTATTGTTATTTTGAGACAAGATCTCACTAAGTTGCCCAGGCTGGCCTCAAACTTGTGATCCTCTTATATCAGCCTCCCAGGCAGCTGGTATGGCAGGTGTGTGCCATTGCACCCAGCTCTTCATGTTTGTTTTTAACTAGGATATTCTGTCTCTGACAAGAACACTGGGGTCATTGAGAGTCATCGTGGCCATTCCTTTGCCTCTTCACACATCTAAAGCTAATAGAAGTTGTCATTTGGGAAATATCTCCCATGAGGCAGATTTGATCCCCCTGGAAACCTGTGCTTTAGTTTCATATGCTTTAGCATTAGGATGTCCTCCTAAGTTTGTCTTTTTAGATGCTTGTAATTATTTCCTTCTTTGTAGGTTATCCATGGAAGTGAAAATCATATTAATTAATCAAACATTTTTGAGTGTGTATCATGGAATGGTGCCAAATTAAGGGGACACTGAGATGAAAAAGGCAAGAACTCAAATTCTTGAAGCTCTCTCTGCTATGGGTTGAGCAGGTCACCTAGTCCCACTCTCTGTCTCCCAAACACAAGATTTTATTACAGCTCTGGTTTGCATTCAGGGCATGATTACACATGGGGATCTCCATCCCCTAAATTCCCTTATTCCTAGGGAGCTGCTCTGGGGAAATGTGTTAGATTTCCTTCACTATGACAAAATGCATGAGATAATCAACTTAAAAAGAGGGAGGATTTATTTTGGTTCATAGGTTCAGTTCATGGTTGGTTGGCTCCATTATTTGGGGGTCTGTGATGAGGCAGGACATCATGGTGGGGTTTGTGATAGAGCAAAGCAAAGTGAAGGGCATGAGAAGAGAGGCTCGGGTCCCAGTAATCCCTTCCAGGACAAGCCCCCAGTGACCAAACTTCCTTCCACTATAGCTTTCCCACCTCCTAAAGGCTCCACTACCTCCCAATATCACCACATTTGGGGGAAGAAACCTTTAGCATATGGGTCTCCAATAGAAAGTTAAGATTCCAACCATAACAGAAGCACAGATGTTATGTTCAGGTGGGCAGTGGGATGATCTCAATGTCCTCTCTCTTCTAACAATTTCCAACTCACTTGTGGTTAAGAAATCTCTTTCTTTGATCAGTATGGAGATTTCTTGAAAGACTAAGAAAGGAACCATCATATGACTCAACTATATTACTACTCAATATCATTTCCAAAAGAATTAGTCAGAATAGTATAGTGGCACATGCATTGCATACCCATGTTTGTAGCAGCACAATTTACTATAGCCAAGTTATAGAACCAACATAAATGTCTGTCAACAGACAATGGATTAAGAAAAAACAGACAATGGATTAAGAAAATGTAGCACATGCACACGATAGAATTGTGCTCAGCCATAAAGAAGAGTAAAACTTTGTCATTTGTAGAAAAATGGATGGAGCTAGAGAACATTATGCTAAGTGAGATAAGACAGACTCAGAAAATCAAGGGTTGCATGTTTTTTTCTTCTTCTCATATTTGGAATCTAGAGATAAAAAAGGAAAGAAAAGTGACCTCATGAAAATAGGAGAGAGACCAATGGAGTAGTGGAAGGAGATGATGGGGGTTGGGAGGGAGTTTGAGAGACGAAGAACAGGAGGAACAGGAAAGGGAAGGTATGGGGAAGGTGTTCCAGTCAGCATTCTTGCAGTCATAGTACAAAAGATTGACCATATAACTTAGAGGAAAGAAGATTTATTTTCTTATGACTTTGGGTTCAGTCCATGTGAGGTCTGGGACCAAGGATCTCAAGGCCTGGTAATGGGAGGCAAAGAAAGCACATGGTCTGTGCTCCTCATATCATGGAGGCTGAAAGGAGAGAGAGAGAGAGAGAGAGAGAGAGAGAGAGAGAGAGAGAGAGAGAGAGGAGAGAATACATAGGGGGAGAGGGAAACATATATAATCTTCAAGGCTGCACCCCAGCTACACCTTCCTGGCTTGGGTTACCACCCAGGTAAATCCATTACAGTGAATTTATCCACTGCTGGGATTGCAACCATCATGACTTCACTATATCAACCCTGAATATTAATAAATAAGCTCTCTAGGGGGCATTTTATATAACTCTAACATTCTGTCCCTGACCCCTAAAGAGCTCATGCCCAACTCAGAATCAAAAAATGCACTTAGTCCTCTCGAAGAGTTCCCAGTTTTAATAGTTCCAGCATTGCTGGAAAGTCCCAAAGTCTAAAGTCTCCTCTGAGATTCAAGGTGAACTCTTGTATGCCCCTGTAAAAGACAATGAAGACCAAAATAAAAAGCAAGTTACATGCATCCAATATACAATGGCAGGATGTAAACATTTGCATTTTCAAAGGGAGGAATAGGGCCATAGAAAGAAGGCATAGAACCAAAACAGTAACAAAACCTGGCAGGGCAAGGATTCAATCTTGCAGCTCCACTTCTGGTATCCATGACACATGGTGGTAAGAAGCAATCTCCAAGGTGCCTTGGCAGCCCCTCCCCTGTAGCCTGGCTGATTGAAATGGGAGGTTTACTGCCTCTTCCAGTCTGGCTCCATGGCTCACAGCTCACAGCCTTTTCTCACAGTTTTTCCACATTTCTAAATCTTGGGATTTTTCTTGTAACCTTGGCTTCACCTTCACAGCTTCATAAAGTGCCCCATTTGGGCTTGCTTGCAGGGATTCTGACACTGCCACACTTTGCCTGGCTTCCCAGGTCTTCCTTTGAAATCTGGGAGAAGCCTCCATGGCTCCCCTTTTCTAGTGAAGCTAGCATTATGTGGGCTCTGAGATAGGATGCCAACAGAAAAGGTAGTCACACCCTCCTTAATCATTGCCTTTCGGGCCTTTTAAATCACAGCACCCACTCCATCCAGGTGGCCACTGGCCCCAAGTTCATCAGTGCCACCTCTGGCCCGAACTTCATCTGGGCGGTCCCTTACCCCAACTCCATCTCCCATCTCCATCATGGACATTGCTGGCCCTGACTCCCATCACGGCCATCTTTCCTTCCATAACATCATCTCTCTGAGCCTCAGTTTTACACATGCCTTTCCAGTCAAACTGCAAATCCATAAAGTTTCTCTTCTTTATTGTCCACTCCCTAAATTCAGTGTACAATTTACTGAATGCAGATATCGATATCCGTGATGCAGTTTGGATATTTTGTTGTTTTGAAGTTTCTCTCACCAATTTAATCAGCCCATTGCCTTTAAATTTGTCCTCATACAAAGTTTCAGGACATGGGAAGATTGTGTTTAAGTTCTTTGCCAAAGTGTAACATACATGGCCTCTATTCCATTGCCCTCTGGAGTCCTCTTTGCCCTCCATAATCTCCTGAGCACATCCTTTTTTGCCCTCCATAATCTCCTGAGCACATCTACCTTTCTAGCCACATTATGGCCCTTCCAATTTCCTCTCACAAACCAGTTCCAAAGGCTCACAATCCACATGGTCAGACTTAGATATAACAGCAATCCCCCTTTCCTGGTACCAATTTCTCTTCTTGTCAATATTCTTGTAGCTATAATCTAAAAGATTGACCACAAAACTTAGAGGAAAGAAGATTTATTTTCTTATGATTTTGGGTCTGTCCATGTGAGGCTGGGAACCGAGGATCTCAGGGCATAGCAGCAGGAGGTAGAAAGAAGGAGAGCACATGAGCTGTACTCCTCACGTCATAGAGGCTGGAAGCGCGTGCGTGCGCGTGTGAAAGAGAAATTGATTGATTGATTAGGGGGAGGAGGAATCATATGTAATCTTCAAGGCCACACCCCAGGGATCCACCTCCTCAAGCTACACACTCTGGTCTACTAGGTATCACCCAGGTCAATCCATTACAATGGATTTATCCACTGCTGGGATTATAACCCTCATGACTCCAGTATATCAACTCTGAATATTAATAAACAAGCTCTTTAGGGGACATTTTAATCTAACTGTAATAGAAGGAAATAGACAGCTGGGCATGGTGGTGCACGCTTATAATCCCAGCATTCGGGAGGCTGAGACCAGAGGATCCAGGTTTGCGGCCAGCCTCAGCTACCTAGTGAGGCACTCAGCAACTTAGTGAGACTCGGTTTCAAAATAAAGAATAAAAAATGGGGCTGGGGGTATAGCTTGGAGGTAGAATGCCCCTGAGTTCAATCCCCAGTACTGCAAAAAAAAAAAAAAAAAAAAAAAAAAAAAAAAAAAAAAAAAAAAAAAAAAAAAAAAAAAAAAAGACCAAATGATGTTATATGCGCATATGAATGTATCACCATGAATCTCAACAATAAAAAAATAAAAAAAAAAGAAGCCTGGCATGGTGGTGCACACCTGCAACCCTAGTACTTGGGAGGCTGAGACAGGAGGATTACAGGCTCGAGGCAGGCCTCAGTAACTTAGTGAGAACCTGTTTCAAAAATAAAATTAAAATAGGGCTGGGGGTATAGCTTAGGGGTAAAATTCCCCTGGTTTCAACCCCCAGTAACACACACACACACTAATTAAAAGAAGAAATCTCTCTTCTTTCATTTATGAATTCACTACTTATTTAAATGTAAAATCCTTCCAAGAGAGGTCTCATGTTTGCTCTGTTCAGTTACGACTGATATTATGTAATTGATGATGTCATAAGATCCTTTATGAACTTCCATTATAGTTTCATACTACTATAAAAGTAATCACTGAGCACCATAAAAAATTTGGAATTTATAGAAAATAAATGCTGAAAGCAGGAAATGAACATCACTCATATTCTCTTAACTTAGAGGCAATCGTGACTTTTTTCTCGTTTCTAACAGACATATTCCTTAGTTCACTGAGAGGCATAGAAGTGTGGAGGCTGCAGGCAAACCTCTGAGCCAGGAACGAAGCCAGTTACTAGTTGTGTGTCCTTGTACAAGGGATGAACTTCTCTCTGCCTCAGTTGCTTTATCTGTGAAATGGGGATAATCATGGTATCCATGCCACAAGGCTGTTGTGAAGATTTAGCGAGGTAGAACATGTAAAGTGTGTAGAGCAGTTCCTGGTACATAGCACCTGCTCAAGAAATAATGGTTTTATTAGTATTATTATTGCTGTTTTTATTGTTGTGTAATACACAAATAACTAAGCTCCCCATAGGCCTCTGTGGTTCTTGTCCTGTCCCATCAGGAAGTCAATAATTGCAGTCCCCTCACTGCATCCTGTTCCAGTTACCAAGGCATTGTTGGGTGGTGTAGATTTTTTTTCCTTGGGAGAAGATAGGAGATGCTTGCATCTTCAAACATCTGTGTGTTTTCTCCAAAGTTTGAATCCTGGTGGAAATTGTCTCATTCTTAGTTTTCTCTCTTCTTCTACTTCCCCAGCCACCTGGCACTTCAGTCCTCCCACCAGCTCCTCAAAAGCTCATCAGCTTGCAAAGCCAGCAGCTGTGCTCAGCTAAACTGCACTAAGGAGCCAAACCCTGACCAAGCAGAGCCCCGGGCCTTGTTTGTTCTTGCTGGTGTGTGTCAGTTTATACATGTGTGCTCATTCATACCAATGCACCTAGATAGCCCAGTGAAACTGGATTAATCCTTTATACACTGTTCAGTGTCTTGCTTTCTTCACTTAACAATACATTGTGAGCATTTAGGCGCATCCCTTGGGAGGAATGCTACACTGCCATTGCAAATATTTTTAAAGATTCTTTTTTGAATGCAGGCTTCTTGTATTTTGTTTTTGTCTTCTAATAGGGAGGCATCTTGAGGCTGTAAGGTAGTGCAGACAAGGGATTATCCATGAGAGCTACCAATAGCCAGCCCCCTTGCCAATATTTCAGGTCCTCCACTACCTGGCTCACGCATACCTGCTTTTCCATCTTTATTTTCCTTCTTGAACACTCTCCAGAACATCAGTTGGAACATGTTTGTTTTGTTTTGTTTTGTTTTTTGCAGTTCTGAGGATGGAACCTGGGGGCATTCTACCTCCGAGCTACAGCCCCAGCCTTATTTTTTATTCTTTATTTTGAAACAGGGTCTCACTAAGTTATGGAGGGTCTCACTAAGCTGCTGAGGCTGGCCCTGGCCATGAACCCGGATCCTCCAGTCTCAGCCTCCCAAATGCTGGGATTACAAGCATGCGCCACCACGTCCAGCTGGAACATGGCTTTTTATCTTTCTGGCAATCTCTCTTCATGATCCTTTGCCTATCCTTCCTCTTTTCTCATCCATAAAGATGGGGGCCCCTTAGGGTTCTTCTTTGTACCACTTCTCATCTCCTGTCTGTGCTCCCCTCCCTGGGACAATTCCTCTGCTCTTGAGGATTCCCTTAGGATCCACCTACTCAAGACTCACAGAGTTTTTCTGTAGCTGAGATCCTCCTCCTGAGTTCCAGATCTCTACCTCTCGGCATGCTGTCTCTCAGGGTTGAGTGAAGCTTCATGTGTCCAAGGTGGCAACCATCACTTCTGCCCTAAACCTGATGCTCGTCTGGTTCTCTATTCTGGCTATATGCCATCCTGGTCCCCTGCTTCTCAAGCCAGAGATCATCCATGTATATGCTTTCTTCTCCCTCTCCTTCCATATCCAATCAATGTAAGCTTATCATAGAATGATATACATATATATATATTTCAATTAAAACTATTGACTTTTATCAGGAAATTATATCCATCTGAATCTTTGAAAGCATAATGTTCCTTCAAGATGAAATGTAGGAGGCAGTACAAGCAGTTGTTTTTATCTGAATGTTTTTAATATCTGTGAAGGAGACACTGCCCATTGCTTCCCAAACCCAGCACCCCTTCCCACTTCCAGTAGTATTCAGTTTGTTCAGATGTCCACTCCATCCCTTACT
>PVLC010042378.1:0-12960 GCA_004027655.1 Graphiurus murinus
CTCTCTCCCCAGCTCTAACATTGATAAGTCCAGCTCTTCCTCCAGCGGTCATCTCAGAACCATCTGTTATGCAGAGAATCATATCTTGTGACCATAACAAAATAACACTATTATTCTGCCATTAACAAAGTAAGACCATTATTTTGCCATTAACAAAATAACTTCTATGCCTTTAAATCAATATTTCTGGTGTGGTTTTTACAGGGGTGCAAGGCCCATGAGAGACACAGATGTGTTGCTGGGTAATGAGAAGGTAAGGATTATTTGGAAATGACCATTCTTCTTATTCCTCATCTCCTGGAACCAATCTGTGTGCTGTAGTTGGAAAAACAATGATGGGTCATAGAAATTGTTTTTCCATGGCTCTGGCAATTCTATGCGAGACCTAGAGAGGGAGGATAATGTTTGCTGAAAGAGCCTCTGCTTTCTTGAGAATCCATTTGAGGGCTTCACAGACATGACTGCCTCAAAGTCAACCGCAATTAAGACAACGAGAACTCACTTTGCATTGTTCAAAGCCTGCCGTAAGCATCATAGCTTTGGAATTGGAATCCCATCCTAACTGTCTCTAAAGCCAAATTTCTTTGTGGGGAGGAAAGGATAAAATTGGTGTGACATCTTAGGAAGAAAAATTCTTACAAATTATCTTCAAAGACTCCTGACAAGATATAATATCCCTTACTCAACCCAGCTATGGGATGAATTAAGTGTAAATAAATATAAAAATGGCTATTAAATTTCCATTGAAATTCATACACATGGGTTTAATACTAATAATTAAGGAAGGAAAGCTGGCAAAACTCATGCAAAATTTAGCCAAACCCAAAATGCTTGAAGAATAAGTCAAGACTTTCTGAAAACATAGAGCACTACTGGGTTTGCTTATCCCTAGTGACAAGAAACTGAGAAACTGAAACTAACCCCATTTAAATATTCTCTCTGCCCCAACAGATGCTATAGCTCACCCTGCCAAGGAGCCCAGTAGACTGGCCTTTAGTGCCAAGAACAAAGCGTGGGTCTGCACATGGCTCCCATTCTGTCCAGGCTTCACGCTCAGATGCCACGAGGACAGAGCTGTCTCCTCTCCACCTGCAACCAGGCAACATATTCAGGTGGAATCCTTACTTCCTTCTTATTCTAATTTTCTTGCCTCTGGTTCTTAAAGGATATATTATTTCACACTTTGGAGTTGAAATAATTATCATCAATCCTCTGGGACCTAGGTTTGTACTTATCCTGACCTGGAGTCCTTCGTGACATCATAAGACCTACTATAATTGGTGATAAGATTGATGCCCATAACTGCTATCAAATCAACATGCCAGGGCAGAAAAGAAGAGCTGTGGTGGACGGGGCACATGTGGTTAGGTGAGAATGTGCAGGGTAGGGATGGATGCAGTTGGTCTTTATCAATTCTTGGTCAACCTTGTTTGACAGTGTTGACACAATTGTAATATATAATATTATATAGAACTACACAATTCATAAAAATATTTTCATCTACATTTGTGCCATTTAATCTTCATGAAAACTTCGAGGAAATATTATCATTCTCTGGAAAAGGAGACCACGACTCAGAAAAGAACTTCTCAAGTCAGTCACTGCTAAGGAGCAGATAGGGCTTGAACCTAGAGTTTCTGGGCTCTGTCCACTATACCATGGCTGAGGCAAGGCAGAGCCAATCAGAGGGCTCATCAGCTGGCAGGATACCCCCATGCATGTTTAGTGCTTCAAACAGATGATGTACTTAAGCTTAGAAGGTCACATGTGTTTCCGGAACTCTGCTGATCCAGTTCACACTGCTAAGCCAGGAGCTTGTTGTTACCATGAATTCCCTCATAATTTAACCTTATGCAGTATGAACCAGAATATTTCTAGATGAAGAACTTAAAGTCTTATCAATTTTCCATCACAGAAGATTGAAAATATTCCAGTGATAGTGAAGCCATCTCTGACAAAATAGTTGTCAAATTGTCTTAAGAGCTGAACACAGTTGTACATGCTTATAATCCCAGTACTTGAGAGGCTGAGACAGTAATATCATAGGTTCCAGGCCAGCTTCAACAATTTACCAAGATCCTCAGAAACTTAGCAAGACCATGAGACATTATTGTATTTTTTCAAAGATAGAACAAAAAGAAATAACTATATGAAGCTGTAAAGAATTTGTGCAGTATTTTCTTTCATTAGTCAAAAAAATCTAATCCTCTAATTAAAACCTGTAAAAATAAATTAATACCCCACTATATGGCTGCTGTATTTTATGTTTATGATGATATGAATACAAGACTACAACTCATTAAAGGAAAATGCTTTGTTTCAGCATAACTGAATAAAATAGTTTCCTGGAAGTCATTTAAATGAGGAGCTTTCAAATTTAACCTTTATCCAATAGCCAAACCAACTTATTCCAAGTATCAAAACCAAGTTTATTTATATAATCTATAAAAACATTTTAATTACCCTTTACTTACATACTTTGGAAATATTTATTGAAACTACAAAGCAAAATATTGAAAAACAACCAGATCTATAGTTACTACAAATCCTGGCCCAAACCAAAGTATTCATATCAGCAAAATCCACGAGAACACAGCTCTGGTGAAGTTTTCAGCTCATTCATCTATTTCTATGACAGATTAATAGACCCAGTAGATTGAAAAGAAGTAAACAGCATAATATATCTCTAGTCAAGAAAATTCTTTTGATTTAGTTTCATATAACAAAAGACTAACTGATGAGAAAAATGTTCAGAACACAAAACTCCTTGGTTGGTGGATGGCTAGTCGGAGGATTATATCCAAGAAGTAGCTATGAGTAGGCCAATGTCAGAGAAACAAAGATATTTTACAGTTTAATCTATGGCCTAAGTAGTCTGTTTGAAAGCATGCTCAAACCATCTCAGTAGAGAGAGAAACCACACCTTAGACAAGGGTGCCCAGAGACAACCTTCCTGCCCTTAGAGTTTCTAGGAAACTCTGGCAAATAGAAGAGGAAGAAAAGCAAGAAGGAATAGGCAGAAGTGATGGGAAAAAAAAGAAAGTTTATTTCAGCAAGGAAAGAGTTACTGAATGGGGTGGAAGAAGAAGAGGAACATTGAGTCATAGTGGATTATAAGTTAAATCAAGGTAATACTATATCTATAAGAGACTTTTAAAGGTCACTTGGCTCAATAGTTTCCAAATGCCAGTTTTTATCAATCTTTGGTGAGATAAAAAATAAAATAAGGGCGCCATATTAAGTTTTTCATACAATTTTCAAATCGAATACAGATTTCTCCTTTATTGTCACCTGCCCCTCCCCCTATGTATGTGGTGGTAACAATAAGTGGCACTTGGGTACATTTTTAATGCTCTTACTTGGAAAAAAGAAACATTGATAATCCTGTGTTGGCCTCCAAAACTATTTTAGAAATTAAATTGGTGAGTGAAATTCAAAAGTCTAGAAATCACTGGCCTAGTCCTTTCTTTTGTCCTTTTCATCTAAGTAAATTAGTCTGTGATGTAGCCAAGTCCACTCAGTTTGAAAGTTCCCTGGCAACTCAGACAAAAATTCGGTCTCCAAATGTCTGGCTGGTCTAAGGTTTACTCGATGCCAAGTGACCTACTTGCCTGATTATTTTCAACAGAATTGAACAGGAAGGTGGTGTGCTGTGGTCACATTCCAGGTGCATCTGAGGGCCAGGTTCTCCCACGATTGTGAAGGGAAGACATTAACTCACATCCCTGTATCAGAAACCAACAAATTAAAACAAGAGGCCTGGCCCAAAAAGGAAACAGCAGGAAATGATTATTTAGGATTAAGATTCTTGTTTCTAGACATGTGCGGTAAAATATTGTCTGGATCAATTTCATTTGCCTCCTTTGATGAAGCCAAATTAACTTAAACCAACAGTTAGAAGAACTGCCAGTTAAGAACACTAATGTCACATATTCTAAAACATTCGCCCTGGAGGCTTCCTATTTAAAACATTTTAAGACTCCTTTGATAATTAAGAATCCCTATAATAATTATATTCATTAGGAATTACACCTTGGTAAGTCCTAAGACAATTAATATAAAAACTTCAAACAGAAAAATCCTACCCAATTCTCCTCCTCTATTCTTCCTGAGGAAGCTGCCTCCACTTACTGGTGGTTGGTTCAAATTGGACAGTGAAGAAGAGTGCTAGTCAGGGTCTGGGGTCTCACTCAGCTGTGCCTGCCTAGGAGCACTGGACTGCCAAATTTCCCCCAGCAGTACAGGAGCAGAGAGCTGACCCTCAGGAGAAAGGGGAGAAACATGATGGTTTAATTTCACAACTTGACTGAGCTAAGAAAGGCCCAGATAGCTGATAATATATGATTTTGTAAGTGTGTTTCCAGAAGAGATTAGCATTTGAATTGGTCAATGGAGTAAAAAAGATGGCCCTCACTGATGTGGGCAGGTGTCCTCTAATCTGCTGATGCCCGAACAGAACAAAAAAGGCAGAGGAAGGTCCAGTTCACTCTCTCTGCTCCAGTTGGGACTGCCATCTTCTGCTCTGGGACACTCACGCTCCTGGTTCTTGGGCCTTTGGACTGGAACTGGACATTACAGCATTGGACCCCTGGTCCTTGGTCATAATAAATTTCTTTCTATGTGTCTGTATCTATTCTATCAGATGCGCTTCTCTGGAGAAACCTAACACAACTCTTTAATCCACTGACTTAGGTCACATTCAGGCAGAATCACCCTGCTAACCCCCTTAACACATACATCCAAGTAGACACATACACACATGCTTTCAATTATACTCTTTTTTTGTATTCCTGTCTCCCTTATAAAAGCGTTTGTCTCAAAAAACACATTGGACTATGTGTATGCATACATGGCTGTCAATCACCCGCACAAACTGAGTGATTGGCAGGTGTATTCAGTACATTGCTGTACTATATCATCCACTAATAGGTGCTATTTAAGAAGCAAAGAACCCTGCCCAGACCAAGGGGATTCTTTACCACCCAGCTCTATCATTCAGTAGCTGTGTGACCTTAACCAGTTATTTACCTCTCCAGGCCTCTGTTTTCTCATCTATAAAAAGACAGAAGCACAACATTGCCACTGTTAAGATCCCTTGCAGCCTTAACATTCAAGGTCCTGTATGAGAACAAATGACTTAATCACCACCAGCAGCAAAACTAAGCATATGCATCCCAGCCCGAGGGTTAGCAGAATCTGCGGCTGACCGTAGCCAAACTTAGACTTTAATGTGGGGTTCTTTTTACAGTTAGCTTTGGAATACACTCAAAAACCAAAAGGAAGTTAGATTCCAACCCCTAAGTTAGTCCAGCCATCATTTTTCCAAGTGCAAAAGACAGACCTGCAAGCCGGAGTGAGAGAAGGGGAAGTATGAGTACTGCCGGCTGGCAGTTGGACTACAGGAGTCCTGAGGATGGGGACTGGGGTGACAGGTCCTGAGAAGCTGGTCAATTACACAGCTGGTCTCTGAGAACAGACCAGACCAGGCAGCAGCTTCCTTATGGGTGCCAGGGGCTACCACATTCCCTGCCATTCAGACTGAGGGCACGCTATACTTCCTCCTCCTTAGGCTGTGAAAATCAGGTTGCCCCCAGACCAAGTGAAAACATCAGCATTTATCAGAATGCGGATGGGTTTTCAGAACCATTCGCTCCCTGAATGGAAGAAAGCAGTTCTTTGAACAATATGGCACAGCTTGAGGGCCTGCCTGGGGTGAATGGGAATTAAAATAATCAAAATCAGCGGTAATAATGCGCTCGAGAAGCTGTTCTGAAATGCAGATTACCCACTCAGTAGTCAACTCACTAATGACATTAGATAATATGAAATACAAACAGGAGAAAAAAAAACAATCTAAGCCAATTACACTGATTATGATCCTGACATCAAAAGGTATGGCAGAGGAAGTTAAATTTCCATATATTAATATTTAAGCCAGTATAGAATAGAAAGTACTGCGCATAATGAAGACCCACTAGATTTCAGTACACACAGCTAAAATCTCTAATCAAGCAAAAAAACAATTTTCTAAATGATAATTAGCATAATCATGTTCTTTAAGTGTAGGATGTTATGAAGTACAAACTTCAGTATTAAAAAAAAGATGTAAAAAGCAGAATTTCATGTACTAGCTATAGTGTGACAAATAAACAGAGCATACTTCAGAGTAGCCCTCTCCAGATCCTATCAATAAATGCATCTCCAATCAAAGAAAGAGGAGCATGTGTGATTGGCATGCTCAAAATGTAGATTGATATTTATCAAAGAAAGACAATATTGACTAGGTAATAGTATAATTCTACATCAGAAAAAGAAGAAAGAGAGGGAAGGGGAAAGTAACAAGTTGAAAGAAGGAACTTAAACTCAATGCCTCTTAAGATATTTTGCTATACCAACAAGCACGTCTGTCCAGGCCTTTAACTAGCTCTTTTTTTGGTACTAAGGATGGAATCCAGGGGCATTCTACCTCTGAGCTACGCCCCCAGCCTGATTTTATTCTTTTATTTTGAAACAGGATCTCACTAAGTTGCAGAGGGCCTCACTAAGTTACTGAGACCATCCATGAACCTGCAATCCTCCTGTCTTGGCCTCTCAAATATTGGGATTACAAGCATGTGCCACCATACCCAGCTCTGGCTCTTCCTTTTAGTTCTCAGTTTGCAAGATTGCTTTGCAAATAATTATTCACATGGGGCAAGAAAGAACTCCTGCCAAGTGAGTAATGAAGAATGTGGGCTGCATTTGTTTTACTACCTGTGATCCTGCTAGGTGCTGCATGAACAGGGGTTGTCACTAATTAAAGCAACAGTATATACTCACAGTGACCTTCTTCTACATACGCATCCCACCCGGAAAGTATTGAAAACTCTTGGTATACAAAATGTTTTGTAAGAACAAAGCAGAGTTAGTACATATGATGGTACCGCTAAAGATAGTACAATTCCACTGTGCTAGTCATACGTGTCAGTCAACTGTCCATCGCTATAACAAATACCTGAGATAATCAAGTTATAAAAAGAAAAAGGTTATTTTGGCTCACAGTTTTGGAGGGTTGAGTCCATGATTGATTGGACACCCTGCTTTTAGACCTCTAGTGGGGGACAGAACAGCATGGTGGGAGCATGTAACAAAAGCACAGCTCTTCTCTTCATGGTCAGGAAGTGAGAGAGGAAGAAGGGGCGTGGCTGAGAGTCATCTTTGAGAGCAAGCCTCCAATGACCTGTTGACAACCCATGAGGTCCCACCTTTTAAAGGTGCCACCACCTACCAGTATCACTACCCCGAGGATCAAGCCCTTAACTCAAGGCTTTTGGGGAACATTTTGGATCCAAACTATACCCACAAAGATCTCATTACTCCTTTCAGTTGCTGTTGCCTGCTGGAGGAACTGTGGTGCAGAACAAAAAAAAGAGACTTTCCCAAAATCTCATGGCTGGTCCCCAGAACCAACATGGAAGGTACACCAGGACAATGTGTTTTTGATCACTTCAGATAAGCTGGAAACTGAACCCAGCTCAGGAATGAACACCAATTTGGTTCACCAGCGCTGGTGTGTGACAAATATTTAATTCCTGAGGTTTCGAAGATGTTTTAATCTACATTGTTATACCAATTAAATTCCCTTAACATCATGTTTGGTCGTGAAGCCGTGTTTCATCTTTAGTCTCACCATTACCACTGCCAATCCCTCTTCCCATCACCCATGAAAAAAATAAAAGTTGGTTTAGAATTTTTAAATACAAATAAAAACTTCAGGATAATTCATATAGGACTAAGTACCAATTTGTTTGCCTTTCAGTTGCCTCATGGGCCTAAGGCAAAAAACTTTGAGACAAAAACCTTAGTGCCAAAAATCCAGCAAAACCAGGAATTTGCTCAATCCCACCAACCCATACACTTACAAATGGTTAGGAAGGTAAATTTTGCTAGGTGTCTTCTATCACAATAAAACAATTGGGAAATAACTTAATGAAAACTTATACCTGAAGCTGAAAATGGAAAAAGCAATAAAACAACAGTGGTTAAAGGAAATAAATGACTATATATGATGTGAATAAGCAATATTTCAAAGGTCTCCATTGGGCCCTGACATTCTAACATATTACTTTCTGTCTTATCCTTTCTTCTCTTTTCTCCTTTTTTTCCCGCTTTTCTCTTTTTTCCCCTTTTCAGATAGCCAGCCAATACAGCCAGTTGTTGATTTCACAGCAAAAGCTGCTTTTCAAGGAACTACATTGTCTGCCTCATGATTTCGATAACTCAGTTACCTTTCAGGGAATGACTAGTCACTCAACACTACCAGACTCAGAGCTTCCCTTTTACCTCTACACTCTGCCACATTGCTTTACTCACACTGTGTTGCCTAGCTTTTTTTCTAGTCTGTTGTAGATATTCTACTATCTGCCCCCTCCAGACACAGAAAAAGATAGCAAGATGAAGTACTTATCTAAACAAATTGCTTGACAGATCTAAGGGAGAAACAGAGCTGCATTTAGATGAGGGAAGAATCTTCTGGACAACTCCTATCAGCTTGTGGAACAGATCTCAAGGTAACCATGAGCTCCAACAGGAATTCAAAATGAGGCTTTAAAAATAGCCTGTCTATTCAATAGTGATTTTGCATTTCATTTAGAAGCTCTACTCTCAGGCTGAATATAAAAAAAAGCATTATGTTAAAAACAAAAATGCTAGAAGAATTTTGTAAAATGTCCTCCTATTTTTACCTAAAACTGCTATATTCAGAATAGCAATTTGCAAAAGAAAAAGAAATTGTGTACAATGCATTCAGCAATTTTCTGGCTGCTGTAGGCAATAAGGTGAAATAAACATGTCCAGGTTCCTTAAGAAATTCACCTTCTTCTCAGAAGACAAAACTAGCCCTGCAAGCCTTTATTTATGCAGGAGAGTATGTCACATCTTATAATTAGCTCTGCTCTTAAGTAATGTGAGGATTTAGCAATGGGAAAATCTGCTATGGTGTGTCCCTCCTTTACTGTAGGTTTGTCTGTGCAGTATCACCAGCTAAGGAGCACACGCTAGTTAAACTCTGGGAAAGAAATGTGCTTGGTGAACAAGTTGATAGATATATACTGTGTGGTCTCAATTATTGACTTATTCAGTGAGTCTCTCTATGAAGTCTACATCAAGTCATGTTTGCTGAGCAACTTTTATGTTTAAGACATTGTTCCCAAAGCCTTAGAATGAGGATATAGCCATCACTCAGGGCACAATTTCACAGTCCTCTCATGGTCCTTCCTCTTCCAAGGAATTTTCTTTCCTTTACTCAATAATCATTTAATAAGACCTACTAGACCTACTAGACTCAGAGATACAAGGTCTTGGCTCACGATCTAACAGGAAAATAGACATGTTAATTAGAGCATCATACAAAGCAAACTAAGGACAAAGAAATTCATTCTTCATAAATAGTACTAGAAAAAAATGGAAGAACTTTCTAAGTATAGTTAATAAAAAAGAAATCAACTGGGCACAGTAGTGCACATATGTAATCCCAGTACTTGGGAGACTGAGACAGGAAGATCACAAGTGGTTCAAGGCCAACCTTAGCGAGACCCTCAGCAACCTAGTGAGACTCTGTATCAAAATAAAAAGGGCTGGGAGAGTAGCTTGGACATAGAATGGCCCTGGGTTCAATCCCCAATACAAATATACATATGTTGACCCAGTAATTTTACTTCCAAGAATAGTTTCTAATGAAATAATAGATTTCTGTCTTGAAAGAAATTAAGAGGACAAAAAAAGCTTATTGTAGCATTATTTATAATTGTAAAAATTAAAAACAATTTAAATACTCAAGATAGAGAAATGGCTAAATAAAATTCAAAATGGCAGTAAGATATGGATGCGTGCATGTGTGTATATGTGGGTGATTTCTCTCTACCTCAGAACAAGAAAGAAACTCTCTCTATACAACATTATACAATGGTCATCTCTGGGTAATAGGATTACAGATATCTTTTTAATTTTTTACTCCTTTATGTTTTTCTGTATTTTACAAATCAATACAATGTACATATATTCTTCTATAATCTGAAAGTACATTTTAATTTTTTAAACGTATAAATCCTCTAGTGTGGAGAGGAAGTTCTTATGGCACAGAAATGGTATGAACTGACAGAGAACTCTGGAAAGCCTTCCTGGGAAGCCCCCTTCAAGAATGAAGTGTTTGCCAGATGAAGAGCAAATAGGGTGCCAGGCACACGTGCCCCCACCCCCATGGTTACAACCTCCTCGTAGATTGCATATCTCAAGCATGTACACACAGGTTGTTGTTTTTTTTCCCAATTTTTCCCCTCCAGTTGTGGATTAAAATATGTCAGAGACTCAATGAGGTGTTTTCTCGATATTTCCTTCTACCCCCATAGCTGCTATACAGCACAGAGGTAGACAGGAGCCCTCCGCGTCAAGGTGCATGTACACCCTCTCTCACTGGCACGCCTGTCCCAGCTCACCGAGGACAGGCTCCTGAGTTTTAAAAGGTGGCCCATCCAAGACTGGCCAGCACTTCGTCTCCTTAGGGTAGAACATAAGTGGCCCCATGGACTTCTTCACTCAGAAGTGAAAATGGAATATTTCATTTGATTTGGGAAGACCAACTCCTTAGGCACTCTGGCCCGTGGTATTAGAGGAGCCCTGGTACAGAAAGCCAAGGTGCGCCAGGGCTCAGGTGCCTAAAAGAGAGTCAGCATTGTCTTCCTTCACCTCCAGAGTCCTGGGCCCAACCACGTGTGCACTCAGCCTCCACTCAGCAACCCCAGAGGCAGCTCTGTAGGGACGTTGGTTGTCAAGGGCAGTCCTTCAGGCGGCCACCCTTCCTTCCCAACTGCTCAGATCCTCAGGCTCACACACACTCCCATTTAACCCATTAGAAAAGTGTTTCATCCTGGGAGATACAGTTGTGCTGCTCATTTACCACCTGCTCTGCCACCCCTCTGGTCCAAACCATGACCATCTGCTTCAACTGGCTTATGCTAACTGTCTCCTAATGGGTCTCCCTGCTGGAATCCTAGTTCTCATTCAAAACCCTCTAACTTCTTTTAATCTCTCTCAGAATGCCAAATTCTTATGGTGGCCCACAAGGCCCCACATGATTTGTCCCCGTCTCCCTTCCCTTTCCCACTCCCCATGCCACCCTCAGTTCCCTGATCTCATTTCAGGTCCAACCTCCTACTGCCCACTCACATGCAACCACACTGTGCCTTGGACATGCCAGCCACACACACATACCCAGGGCCCTTTGCACTTATTATTTCTTCTACTTGGAATGCTTATGTCCTAAATATCTGCAAGACTCCTTCCCTCATTCACTCAGATACCTATTCAAATGTCATCCTATAAAGTGTGGTGGCGCAGTAATTGGGAGGCTGAGACAGGAGGATCACAGGTTTGACACCAGCCTCAGCAAATTAGCAAGGCCCTACACAACTTAATGAGACCCTGTTTCAAAATAAAAACTAAAATAGGGCCGGGGGTGTAACTCAGGGGTAGGATGCTTCTAAGTTCAATCCCCAGTATCACAAAAAGAAAAAAAAGTAATCCTATTAGAGAGGCCTTTGCTGACTCCCTTATCCAAAATAATACTTTTGCTGCTGCTGGCCATTCTCCCTCGCTTGAAGGGCCTCCACATGTCTTTCAGGATGTGTGTTGCACAGCTCCAGGGGCACCATTCACTCGTAGGCGTCAAAGATGTATCTATTAATGAAGGCATTTTCTGTCAGTAAAGTACCTTCAGGAAGGCATGTCTTTTCCAACTTGCACAGAGATCCTAACCTGGTAGCAGCAGCCCTGCCCTCGCCCTGCCTCATTATCTTCTCAGTATTTCTCACCACCCTGACAGATGTCCTCCTCCTCCCCTCCGCTGAGCTCCATGAGATCAAGCACTTTGCCTGGTTTTGTCCACTGCACTATTTCCACTGTCTAGACCAGTGCTTGGGATGTACTCCAGGTTCTTGTATGACTCAATCAGTCTTTATCAGTCAACTAGCGATCAATTGATACTATGTTCTTAAAGAAAACTTTCCTTTTTTTTGATTTCCTTGAATGAGTTTATCATCCTTACATCTACAGAAATCCAAACAGTGTAATACTAACCCTCATTTTACAGATTTAAAAATGATATTCCTAGGTGATCAATAAATTGCCCAAGGTCCAACAGCCAATAAGTGGCTTCTACCACCCTAGAGGTCACATTTCTAAAAGACGATCTTGCCTGGAAAGAATGGCATTCCTAAATACAACCACCAAATGATAATGACGCTTTGCATTTGTTAAATAATAAAGCCTAACACAGAGGAGAAAATTATATGCCTTAATGTTTAGTAGCAGTGAATCACAATATTTATTAATCATAATTCCTTAATAATGGGGAATTACAGCAATCTGCCTTTTAACGTTGCATCGTAAAGGTAAAGCAATAAACTTTTATTTTAAATGAACTGATGGAAAAAAAATGCCAAGAAGGGTAGTATTTATGAGGAAAGAATAGTCACAGGGAAATTAAACTCTGAAGGTTTTATTTATACATTAAAAAGAAGAAGTGGAGGAAATAAGCAATTACAGTACAGAAAGTTCAAATGAGATAATGGTGGATGGTTTTTCCAGCTATTTAATTAGAAGAATCTGCAGGCTAGGAGAGTTGTTTTGAAGTTCTGCATGAATACAAATGAACATGTCACATTGCAGCAACGTCGATCCAAGAATATTACCATTCTTTTTCAAGGAGTGGGAGAACTGCTTTCTAAATACAGTGACATACTGCTTATTAATATTTAGATCCTGTATATACCCTCCACTTTGCAGGGAAACTGAAGGGGCCTCTAAACATGAGCAGCAACCACAATAGCCAAGATGACAGAAGACAGGCGATGAGTGGCACGCTCACTGTTGCAAAGAAAGCAGCCTGCCACAGACCTGTTGGGGGATGCATCAAAACCAATAAGC
>PVLC010042379.1:0-12950 GCA_004027655.1 Graphiurus murinus
GCGGGTCTGGGGATTGAACTCAGGGGCATTCGACCTCCGAGCTACACCCCCAGCCCTATTTTTTATTCTTTATTTTGAAACCGAGTCTCACTAAGTTGCGGAGTTCCTCACTAGGTAGCTGAGGCTGGCCGCGAACCCGGATCCTCCGGTCTCAGCCTCCCGAATGCTGGGATTACAAGCGTGCGCCACCACGCCCGGCACTATTTATTTATTTATTTATTTATTTATTTATTTATTTGCGGTACTGGGGATTGAACTCAGGGGCATTCTACCTCCGAGCTATACCCCCAGGCCTACTTTTTACTCTTTATTTTGAAACCGAGTCTCACTGAGTTGCGGAGTGCCTCACTAGGTAGCTGAGGCTAGCCACGAACCTGGATCCTCCGGTCTCAGCCTCCCGAATGCTGTGATTACAAGCGTACGCCACCACGCCCGGCTCAGAATATATAAACTTTAGAACCGAAAGATTTTTTTTTCAGTACTGGGGATTGAATTCAGGGGCATTCTACCTCCAAGCTATACCCCCAGCCCAATTTTTTATTCTTTATTTTGAAACAGGGTCTCACTAAGTTGCAGAGTGCCGCACTAAGTAGCTGAGGCTGGCCTCGAACCCGGATCCTCCAGTCTCAGCCTCCCAAATGCTGGGATTACAAGCGTGCGCCACCATGCCTGGTGGGCATCTTTTCATGTGGCTACGCCTCTTTGAATTTAATTACCAATATAAGCAGGTTTTGAGTGTATGTGTGTGTGGTACTAGGGATGGAATACAGGGGCATTCTATCTCCAAATTATACCCAGAGGCCTTTTTTTTTGTTTTTGAAACAGGGTTTCGCTAGGTTGCTGAGAGTCTCAGCAACTACATGGCTGAGGCTATCCTTAAACCTAAGATCCTCCTGGTCTTAGCCTCCCAAGTACTGAGATTACAGTGTGTCATCATGCCTGGCTAAGAAGTTCTTAGTCTTAAAAATCTAGTTTTTTTTTTTTTTTTTTTTTTTTTTTTGCCTAAAAGGGTAAATAAACAGTTAAAAAGTAAAAAAAAAAAAAATCTAGTTTTTTTTTGGTACTAGAGATTGAATTTAAGGCATTCTATCTCTAAATTATACCCTCAACCCTTTTTTATTTTTTCCCTTTGGTACCGGGGATTGAACTCAGGGGCATTCTACCTCCGAACTACACCCCCAGCTCTATTTTATTTTTTATTTAGAAACAGGGTCTCACTAGGTTGCTGAGAGCCTAAGTTGCTAAGGCTGGCTGCAAACGTGCGATCCTCCTATCTCAGCCTCCCAAGTATTAGGATTACAGACATATGCTACCACACTCATTTTTTATTTTGAAACAAGGTCTTATTAAATTGTTGAGGGTTTCACTAAATTGCTGAGGCTGGCCTTCAAACTGTGATCTTTCTTTTTTGTGTGTGTGGTACTGGAGATGGAACCCAGAGGTATTCTATCTTCGAGTTACACCCCCAACCTGATTTTATTTCTTATTTGGAGACAGAGCAGAGTCTCCCTAGGTTGATGAGAGTCTCACTACTTGCTGAGGCTGTCCTCGAACCTGCAATCCTCCTGTCTCAGCCTCACAAGTACAGGGATTATAGCCATGGGCACCACACCCAGTGTCAACCTGTGTTTTTTTTTTTTTTTTTTTTTTTTGTGGTACCGGGGATAGAACTTAAGGGCATTCTACCTCTGAGCTACACCCCCAGCCATATTTTATTCATTTCAAAACAGGGTCTCACTAAGTTGCAGAGGGCCTCACAAGTTTCTGAGGCTTGCTGAGAACCTGTGATCCTCCTTTCTCAGCCTCCCAAGTACTGGGATTACAAGCGTGCGCCACCATGCCTGGCTAACCTGTGATCTTTCTATCTCGGCCTCCCAAGTACTGGGATTACAGGTGTGCACCACCATGCCCAGCTAAAATCTAGTTTATTTTTTTGTAGTACTGGGGATGAAACCTAGGGGCATTCTACCTCCAAGCTACAGCCTGGCCCTATTTTTTTTTATTCTTTATTTTGAAACAGGGTCTCACTAAGTTGCGGAGGGCCTCACTAAGCAGCTGAGTCTGGTTGCAAACCCTCCAGTCTCAACTTCCCAAATGCTGGGATTACGAGCATGCACCATCATACCCGGCTAAAATCTAGTTTCTAACAATGTATCTCTCATATATCTCATATACTATTATATTATTTCTTCAGTAGGAAAGAGAAACACTCTTCTTACTCAACCTTACTATCAAAATAATATAACAATAACATGTAAAATTTCTAGGTGTAGCCTAACATTTCTCTTGAAATGCTTTCTGTTAAGCCAAGCATGCATAACCATACCTGGCTTACTTTATTCTTTTTACAACTTGGTACTTAGATACATTTCCAAATACTCAGTAACTGGATATAATTATAAAGAATATAACTGCTCTTGGCCCTGACAATCTCCCCTCACCTGTCTTGTCCCTCAAGTCCCTTTCTTTTCCTAAATAAAACTCCTGCCTTTGTCCCTGAAAAAGCAAAAAAAACAAAAAACAAAACAAAAAGAATATAACTGAGTCTAGGAGTTGCATAATGAAAATACTATAATTATATTCTAATACCTTTAAGGGCTCCATAGAAGATATATGGCGCACACTTGTAATCCCAGCATTTGGGAGGCTGAGACTGGAGGATCCGTGTTCACAGCCAGCCTCAGCTACCTAGTGAGACACTCCACAACTTAGTGAGACCTGTTTTCAAAATAAAGAATAAAAAATAGGCTGGGCGTGGTGGCGCACGCTTGTAATCCCAGCATTCGGGAGGCTGAGACCAGAGGATCCAGGTTCGTGGCCAGCCTCAGCTACCTAGTGAGGCACTCCGCAACTTAGTAAGACTCGGTTTCAAAATAAAGAATAAAAAAATAGGGCTGGGGGTATAGCTCAGAGGTAGAATGCCCCTAAGTTCAATCCCCAGTACCGTTAAAAAAAAAAAAAAAAAAAAAAAAAAAAAAAAAAGGAAAGAAAAAAAAAAAAAAAAAAAAAAAAAACAAAAAATAAAACCCAAAAAACACACACAAAAAAAAACAAAAACAAAAAAAAAAAAAAAAAAAAAAAAAAAAAAAAAAAAAAAAAAAAAAAAAAAAAAAAAAAAAAAAAAAAAAAGAAAGAAAGAAGAAGATATATAATCAGGAACAAACATTTTAAAAAATTAGTAATTAAGAGACAGCCGTGGTAGCACACGCTTGTAATCCCAGTACTTGGAAGGCTGAGACAGTAGGATTGCAGGTTCACAGATAGCCTCAGTAACTTAGTGAGGCCCTCCACAACTTAGTGAGACCCTGTTTCAAAGAAAAAAAAAAAATAGAGCTAGAGTTGCAGCTCAGAGGTAGAATACTCCTGGGTTCAATTCCCAATACCCCCCCCCACCACACACACACACACACACACACACACACACACACACACACACACACAAAGAATTAGCCAGGCATAGTGCTACACTTTGTAATCATAGTAGAGACCCTGTTTCTTTCTTTCTTTCTTTTTTTTTGGTACTGGGGATTGAACTCAGGGGCATTCTACCTCTGAGCTATACCCCCAGTCCTATTTTTCTATTCTTTATTTTGAAACAGGGTCTCATTAAGTTGCAGAGTGCCTCAGTAGGTAGCTGAGGCTGGCCACCACGTGCACCACCACGCCTGGCTGAGACCCTGTTTCAAAATAAAAAATAAAATAAGGCTGGGTTATAACTTAGAGGTAGAATTCCCCTGGGTTCAATCCCAAGTACCAAAAATAAACAAACAAACAAATAAATATTAATCAATTCACCTATCCAAAATACTTTGCTTTGTCAGTTAACAGAATTTACTTAACAGTCACATGCTAATATTTAATCCAGAAAAAGGAAAATTAAGGTAGTAGTACAGTAGCTGTCTTTATTAGCTGATAAAAGTATTGCAATTTGCCTGAGAAATGTAGCCTGAGAATGTAAAGGGGGAATTCAGTAAGCTACCACAACTTTCTGAAATATGACTTGTTATTACCAAGACATCTAATTATTTAATTTCATTTTCCAAATAAGTTTCTTAACAAAGAAAGCAACATATTACCTACTGATATGAATATTTCACTCTCTCAATGGTTATAGCCTTCATTGTAAAATAAGAAATTGACACTGATTCACAAATTAGTCACCTAAATTTAAATGTGTAGCTTTCTGAACTCCATAACTAGAAAATTAAAAGCAAATAGCAGAAGCACCAAACTGCTTAAATTCTTATCCTAAACAACTGACTAGGTACTTAAAAAAATTAATTAATAGCTGAGTGCAGTGGCACATGCCTGTAATCCCAGTACCTAGAAGGTGGAGACAGGAAGATTGCAAATTTGAGGCCAGCCTCAGGAATTTAGTGAGACCTTGGTTAAAAAAAAAAAAAAAGAACTGAGGATATAGCTCAGTGGTAGAATGCCTCTAGGCTCAATCCCTAGTACTGCCCCCCTCCAATGTATATGAATATGTATATCTTCCTACCTGAGGACCACCATATATGAACAGCACAGTGGGGTATTTCTTTCCAGGTTGTAGATCATGAGGCTTGTATAGCATTCCATACAATGTAAATCCAGTAGTACTTTCAAAAGAGAAAATTTCTGGAGGGGTATAGTCAGGAAGAGGACCTGTGAATAGGTAACAGAGTCTGTAATGGAGCTCTACAATCTGAGAGCAAGGAAGAAAATATCAAAACCCAGATCCCCGCACACAAATAACTGACTATCCCCTTTTAAATTAGATAAAACAAGAAATTAAGCAAGAATATTCATCTTAAAAATCTAATGAACATATCAAATTATCTATTTCAGAAGCAGACACAGGTATCTTGAATAATCCTTAGAGCATAGGAGTTGTTTTCATTCCGAATATACAAATACTTTGTGCTCATTCACAGTGTAACCTATTGATGGTTAAACCAAATATCTGTTTAGAAAGCAGCACATAGCTCAATAAAGTTGAGGTGGGGGAAATAAAAAGCACATATTTAAGTTTGTCAATTTAACTTGCTGAAAGCATTCTGATCATTGAAGAATAAGCCAACCAGCCCCAGAAAAAATAAAGTCACAACCCATCTTTGGTTCACTAAAGCTGTAACAACCTCTTCTCAGAGTCTGTGTATACTAGATGACATTACAGGCCAAGCAAACTATCATATTACAAATTCTGCTGATGGACATGAAAATATACCTATACCCTTTGGTTCTGCACTAATTTCTTAATTCCTAGCAGATATTAATGAGCAAAAATATTAAACAAGGAGCCGGGTCTGGTGGTGCACGCTTGTAATCCAATCCCAGTACTTGGGAGGCTGAGACTGGAGGATTTGGGTTCGAGGCCAGCCTCAGGGACTTAGTGAGGCTCTCTGCAACTTAGTGAGGCCCTGTTTCAAACTAAAGAATAAAAAATAGGACTGGGGAGCAGGGCGTGGTGGCGCACGCTTGTAATCTCAGCATTTGGGAGGCTGAGACCAGAGGATCCTGGTTCGAGGCCAGCCTCAGCTACCTAGTGAGGCACTCCGCAACTGAGACCCTGTTTCAAAATAAAGAATAAAAAATAGGGCTGGGGGTATAGCTCAGAGGTAGAATGCCCCTGAGTTCAATCCCCAGTACCAAAAAAAAAATAGGACTGGGGGCATAGCTCAGAGGTAGAATGCCCCTGGGTTCAATCCCCAGTACCAAAAAAAAAAAAAAAAAAAAAAAAAAAAAAATTAAACAGGAAATTTAAAATGGATTAAAAAATACATAAACTATACCCAAGCCCTATTTTTTTATTCTTTATTTTGAAACAGGGTCTCATTAAGTTGCAAAGGACTTCACTAAGTAACTGAGGCTGGTCATGAATCTGTGATCCTCCTGTCATAGCCTCCCAAATACTGTGATTACAAACATGTGCCACTACGCCCAGGTGAAATCAAAAGTAGGTAGTCAATCCAAGCACAGTAGTTCACACCTGTAATCCCAGTTACTCAGGAGACTGAGGTGGGAGGATTACAAATTCAAGGCCAGCTTGGACAATTTAGCTCAAAACAAAAAATAAAAGGAGCTGGGCATGGTGGTGCATATCTGTAATCTCAGTGTTTGGGAAGCTAAGACAGGAGGATTGCAGGTTCATGGCTAGCCTCAGCTACTTAGTGAGAATCTCTGCAACTTAGTGAGACCCTGTTTCAAAATAAAGAATAAAAAATAGGGCTGGGGTTGTAGCTCAGAGGTAGAATGCCCCCAGGTTCCATCCCCAGTACCCTCCCCCCCAAAAAAATCCGGCTGGGGGTGAAGCTCAGAGGTAGAATGCCCCTGGGTTCCTAGTGAGACCCTGCTTTAAAAAAAAAAAAGTAAAAATCCGGCTGGGAACTGGGTGTGGTGGTACACACTTGTAATCCCAGCATCTGGGATTTGGGAGGCTGAGACTGGAGGATTCGGGTTCAAGGCCAGCCTCAGCTGCTTAGCGAGGCCCTCCACAACTTAGTGAGACCCTGTTTCAAAATAAAGCATAAAAAAATAGGGCCCAAGCTGGGCATGGTGGCGCATGCTTGTAATCCCAGTACTTGGGAGGCTGAGACTGGAGGATCTGGGTTCGAGGCCAGCCTCAGCTGCTTAGTGAGGCTCTCCACAACTTAGTGAAACCCTGTTTCAAAATAAAGAATACAAAATAGGACTGGGAGTGTAGCTTGGAGGTAGAATGCCCCTGGGTTCAATCCCCAGTACCGCAAGGAAAAAAAAAAAAAAAAAAGGGCCGGGCATGTTGGTGCATGCTTGTAATCCCAGCATTTGGGAGGTTGAGACAGGAGGATCCGGATTTGAAGCCAGCCTCAGCTATTTAGTGAGGCTCTCCGCAATTTAGTGAGACCCTGTTTCAAAATAAAGAATAAAAAAATAGGACTGGGGTTGTAGCTCAGAGGTAGAATGCCCCCAGGTTCCATCCCCAGTACCACACACACACACACACAAAAAAACCCAGCTGGAGGTGGAGCTCAGAGGTAGAATGCCCCTGGGTTCAATCCCTAGTAATAAATAAATAAATAAATAGCCAGGTGTAGTGGCACATACGTGTAATCTCAGTACTTGGGAGGCTGAGAAAGGAGGATCACAGGTTCGTGGCCAGCCTCAATTACTTATGAGGCCCTTCACAACTTAGTGAGACTCTGTTTCAAAATAAAGAATTAAAAAAAATAGGGTTGAGCTGGTGTGGTGGTGCATGCTTGTAATCCCAGCATTTGGGAGACTGAGACCGGAGGATCCGGGTTCGCGGCCAGCCTCAGCTACCTAGTGAGGCCCTCTGCAACTTAGTGAGGCCCTGTTTCAAAATAAAGAATAAAAAATAGGGCTGGGGGTAAAGCTCGGAGGTAGAATGCCCGAGTTCAATCCCCAGTAGTGCAATAAAGAAAAAAAAAAAATAGGGCTGGGGGTGGGGTGTGGAGGTAGAATGCCCCTGGGTTCAATCCCCAGGACCACAAAAAATAAAAATAAAAACAAACAAATAAATAATAAAACAAGTCCAAGCCCAGCAATTTGGCGAGGCCCTCAGCCACTTAGCAAGACTCTGCTTCAAAATAAAAAATAAAGCTGGACACAGTGGCACACGCCTGTAATCCCAGTACTTGGGAGGGTGAGACTGGAGGCTCGCAGGCTTGAAACCAGCCTGAACAGTTCAGTGAGGCTCTCATCAACTTAGCGACATGTGTTTCAAAACAAAAAATAAAATAGGGCTGTGGGCTTAGCTCAGAGGTAAACTGTCCCTGAATTCAATCTCTGGTACCAAAGGAAAAAAGAAAAAAAAAGGGGTCTTAGTGGTCGAGAATGTTAATTTTATTTCCTTCCTTCCTTTCTTTTCTTTCTTTTGTGGTACTGGGGGTGGAATCCAGGGGTCTTCTACCTCCAGGCTACACCCCCAGCCCTAATTTACTTTTCCTTTTGAAACACGGTCTAAGTTGCTGAAAGTCTCACTAAGTTGCTGAGGCTAGCTTTAATCCTGGGATCCTCCTGTCTCAGCCTCTCAAGTATTGGGATGACAGGCATGCACCACCACAATTGGCTGTTAATATTATTTTCCAAGCTGGGTGTCATGGCACAAATTTGTAATCTCAGTAATTTGGAAAGCTAAGACAGGAATATTGCAGTTCACAGGCAGCCTCGGCAACTTAGTGAGAGCCTGTTTCATAATAAAAGAATAAAATAGGGCTGGGGGTATAGGGGACACAGACACACACAGACACACACAGACACACACACACACAGCCTTCCAGACTTGCTCCTGCTTGAAGCCAGAAGCAAACCATATCATTCAGTAGTTGATAGAATAGGAGGGGTGGGATCAATCAGAAGCTCAGCAGCTCAGAGTCAGAAAGGAGTGATAGATTTTTTCCAGTAAACATGAATATATGACACAGGTTTAGTGCACTAATGTACTAATCCTATTAACGTCAGGTTTAGGGAAAAAATACCTGCTGAATCCAAAATGGTGGCCCAGAATTCCTTTGTTTTGCAAGTGAGGTCATCTTCGGGACTTGATAGTTTGTAAAGGGACACACAGTGTGGATTTTTCTGGTTACTATACTTACTTATAAAGAAGTCACAATGCTAGAGAAAGGAGAAACAATAATTATGTTTTTCCTCAGGGAAAAGCAAAAAAGGTTATCTGCTGTTACAGCTGAACTAATGCTATAGCAAGAGTATAATGAGTTTGACTACAGACATCATATACAATGTTGAAGTTAAGGCTGAGTTTTTTTTTTTTTTTTCCGGTACTGGATATTGAACCCAGGGGATTCTACCTCTGAGCTACATCCTCAGCCCTACTTTTTAGTATTCTTTTTGAAACAGGGTCTCACTAAGTTGCGGAGTGCCTCACTAAGCAGCTGAGGCTGGCTGTGAACCCGGATCCTCTGCTCTCAGCCTCCCAAGTACTGGGATTACAAGCGTGCGCCACCACGCCCAGGTAAGACTAAGAATTTTAAAGCTTTTTCTATGAGAATAAGGCTTCGTTTGCAAGCTAACTTCACCAATTTTTGTCCCACCTGAAAGGACTATTACAGAAGTTTCTATAGGACAGGAAATCCTTTTCAAACAAGGACTTAATACCCGGCTGATGCAGCAAGAGTGGGAATAGCCACGGTCGGTCAGCCTTGTCACCTCTCCAGGATTTACATAACTGGCCACATACAAGTGATGTTCTAAAGGGGAGTCCTTGGTGCCTTCAAAATATACCAGCCTCTTGACTTCATCAACCTGGATCTGCCAAAATAACAAAAAGAAAAATCAGTACTAGCACAAGCCTGGCAAGGCCAGTAATTGAACAAACAGTCCCATATTTATTCAGAAATATTTGGTTCTTACACTTGTTGCTACTAGTGCTAATAAACTTGAATTGATTTTGCTAATGACTTAACAGGTAAGAACAAATCCTGTTCAGAAGGAAAAGGGACACCTGAGTTACAAACTGGTTTTGTTTTGTTACTGGAGGTTGAACCCAGGAGCATTCTATTTCTGAGCAATACCTCTAGCCCCCTTTTTTTTTTTTGGTACTGGGGATTGAACCCAGAGGCATTCTACCTCCAAGCTACACCCCCAGCTCGATTTTATTTTTCATTTGGAAACAGGGTCTCACTAGGTTGCTCAGAGCCTAAGCTGCCGAGGCTGGCTTTGAACCTGTGATCCTCCTGTCTCAGCCTCCCAGGTACTGGGATTAAAAGCGTGCACCACCACACCCAGCCCTATTTTACGTTTTGAGGTAGGGTCTAGTTAAGTTGCTGGGGCTAGCCTCCAATCTTTGATCCTCATGTTTTAGCCTCCCGAGGACTGGGATTACAGATATATACCACCATGCCCAGCAAGTTATACACTTTTTTTTTTCTTTTTCTTTTTTTTGCGGCACTGGGGATTGAGTTCAGGGGCATTCTATCTCCGAGCTATATCCCCAGCCCTATTTTGTTTTTATTCTTTATTTTGAAACAGGGTCTCATTAAGTTATGGAGGGTCTCACTAGGTAGCTGAGGCTGGCTATGAAACCAGATCCTCCGGTCTCAGCCTCCCAAATGCTGGAATTACAAGCGTGCGCCACCACGCCCAGCTTACACTTTTTGTATAATTTCCTATCTGGTCAGAATTTATGCTTTTTTTTGCGGTACTGGGGATTGAACTCAGGGGCATTCTACCTCCAAGCTATACCCCCAGCCCTATTTTTTATTCTTTATTTTGAAACCGGGTCTTACTAAGTTGCGGAGGTAGCTGAGGCTGGCCTCGAACCCGGATCCTCCGGTCTCAGCCTCCCGAATGCTGGGATTACAAGCATGCGTCACCACGCCCGGCTGAATTTATGCTTTTTTAAAAAATATGAGAACCAGGTATGGCAGTGCACACTTATAATCTCAGTACTTGGGAGGTTGAGACAGGAGGATCACAGGTTTATGGCTAGCCTCAGCAACGTATAATAAAATAGGGCTGGGGGTGTAGCTCGGAGGTAGAATGCCTCTGAGTTCAATCCACATACACACATGAGACCACGTACACACATGCAAAAAGAGAATTATTTCCGTTTTTTTTGATGTGTGTGTGTGGTCCTGGGGATTGAACCCAGGGACGTTCTTTTGTCTTCGAGCTACACCCCCAGTCCATTTTATTTTTTATTTGGAAAAAGGATCTTGCAAACTTGCTGACAGCATGGCTAAGTTGCTAAAGCTGGCTTCAAATCTGTAATCCTCCTGTCTCGGCCTTCCAAGTACTGCGATTACAGATGTGTGCCACCTACTCAGCTTTGAGAATTATTTCCTAATATAGGGAAAAAATACTCTATATTGCACCTTAGGTAAACCACTCATGTATACTTGAAAGAAGACGAATTTTAACATCCTATATATTCCTCAATCTTAGGCAGTATTGTTTTGGGTTGTTTGTACAAATTTGCAAATGTTTTACATATTGGGTGTGGAAATAACTGAAATCAATCATATTTTCAACAATGGTACAGTTCATCAATATATATGGATTAGTTTTTTATTTGGTACTGGGGTATTCTATCTCCAAACTACATCCCCAGCTCTTTTTTTTTTTGGTACTGGGGACGGAACCCAGGGGCATTCTACCTCCGAGCTACACTCCCAGCCCTTTTTTTTTTTTTTTTTTCCTTATTTGAAACAGGGTCTCACTAAGTTGCGAAGGGCCTCACTAAGTAGCTAAGGCTGGCCTTGAATTCGGATCCTCCAGTCTCAGCCTCTCAAGAACTGGGATTACAAGCGTGTGCCACCACGCCCAGCTCCCCAGCCCTATTTTTTATTCTTTATTTTGAGACAGGGTCTCACTAAATTGTGAGAGGGCCTCAGTAAGTAGCTGAGGCTGGCCGCAAACCTGCAATCCTCCTGTCTCAGCCTCCCAAGTACTGGGATTACAAGTATGTGCCACCACTCCTGGCTATCCCCATCACTGGGGACTGAACTCAGGGGCATTATACTTCTGAGCTATACCCCCAGCCTTAGGTTTTTGGTTTTTTTGTTTATTTTTGCAGTACTGGAGATTGAACCCAGGGACATTCTACCTCTGAGCTACACCCCCAGCCCTATACTTTATTCTTACTTTGAAACAGGGTCTAAGTTGCCTCACTAAGTAACTGAGGCTGGCCTCAAATCTATGATACTCCTGCCTCAGCCTCCCAAGTACTGGGATTACAAGGGTGCACCACCATGCCTGACTAAATAAGATCTTTTAAAGTCATCATTCAGAACTAAAAAAAATTGTATGTAGACTCATGGATGAATTCACTTACAGTTCTTCCCATATAAACAGTAATATCTTTTTTATTTTTTATTTTTGCAGTACTGGGGATTGAACCCAGGGGCATTCTACCTCCTAGCTACATCCCCAGCCCTATTTTGTATTCTTTATTTTGAAACGGGGTCTCACTAAGTTGCGGAGGACCTCACAAAGTAGCTGAGGCTGACCTCGAACTAGGATCCTCCTGTCTCAGCCTCCCAAGTACTGGGATTACAAGCGTGCGTAACCACACCTGGCTAGCAATAATATCTTAAATAAATGGCTTCTTTTCCTTATTCCTTAAAAAACTTCTACCAGTCTACTGTGTGTGTGTGTGTGTGTGTGTGTGTGTGTGTGTGTGTGTTACTAGAGATTGAACTCAGGGCATTCTACCTCTGAACTACACCCCCAGTCCTATTTTATTTTTCTTTTGAAACAGCGTCTCACTAGGTTGATGAGAGTCTCACTACTTGCTGAGGCTGTTCTAAAACCTGTGATACTCCTGTCAACCTCCCAAGTACTAGGATTACAATCGTGTGCCACCATGCCAGGCTCATACTACTTAATGTTTAATACGATTCAAGTTATTTTTTTTTTTTGCGGTACTGGGGATTGAACTCGGGGGCATTCTACCTCCGAGTTACACCCCCAGCCCTATTTTTTTTTATTCTTTATTTTGAAACCGAGTCTCACTAAGTTGCGGAGTGCCTCACTAGGTAGCTGAGGCTGGCTGCGAACCTGGATCCTCTGGTCTCAGCCTCCCGAATGCTGGGATTACAAGCGTGCGCCACCACGCCCGGCTACGATTCAAGTTTTTGATATAGCAAAGACAATAGATATATTTCTAAGAACAAGTACTTTATTTATTTATTTATTTATTGCGGTACTAGGGATTGAACTCAGGGGCATTCTACCTCCGAGCTATACTCCCAGCCCTATTTTTTATTCTTTATTTTGAAACAGGGTCTCACTAGGTTGCAGAGTACCTCACTAGGTAGCTGAGGTTGGCCGCAAACCTGGATCCTCCAGTCTCAGCCTCCCAAATGCTGGGATTACAAGCATGCGCCACCACGCCTGCAAGTACTTTATTTTTATTTATTTATTTTTTGTAGTACCTGGGATTGAACCCAGGGGTGGTTCGACCTCTGAGCTATACTCTTAGCCTTATTTTACTTTTTTTTTTTTTTTTTTTT